>JAWQFJ010005354.1:20000-27500 GCA_034096865.1 Theodoxus fluviatilis
CACTGGCCACTTTGTACGGCACTGGCCACTTTGTACGGCACTGGCCACTTTGTACGGCACTGACCACTTTGTACGGCACTGACCACTTTGTACGGCACTGACCACTTTGTACGGCACTGACCACTTTGTACGGCACTGACCACTTTGTACGGCACTGGCCACTTTGTACGGCACTGACCACTTTGTACGGCACTGG
This sequence comes from Theodoxus fluviatilis, assembly GCA_034096865.1. Taxonomy (NCBI): domain Eukaryota; kingdom Metazoa; phylum Mollusca; class Gastropoda; order Cycloneritida; family Neritidae; genus Theodoxus; species Theodoxus fluviatilis. Next base: position 20,197 of record JAWQFJ010005354.1, read on the forward strand.
CCACTTTGTACGGCACTGGCCACTTTGTACGGCACTGACCACTTTGTACGGCACTGACCACTTTGTACGGCACTGACCACTTTGTACGGCACTGACCACTTTGTACGGCACTGGCCACTTTGTACGGCACTGACCACTTTGTACGGCACTGACCACTTTGTACGGCACTGACCACTTTGTACGGCACTGACCACTTTGTACGGCACTGACCACTTTGTACGGCACTGACCACTTTGTACGGCACTGACCACTTTGTACGGCACTGACCACTTTGTACGGCACTGACCACTTTGTACGGCACTGACCACTTTGTACGGCACTGGCCACTTTGTACGGCACTGACCACTTTGTACGGCACTGACCACTTTGTACGGCACTGACCACTTTGTACGGCACTGACCACGAAAACCACTAGAGCTGGTTTGAGGAGGAGGAAGTCAAGTCTCCATTTCCCTAGTCATTCACCCTTTACGGATCGCGTTGGGAGACGCAGTGGGTCTATATCCTACTCCCAAGCCATAGGGGGTCTCTTTGTGCAGGGGCACACTGCTGAGACTCAACACCGGATGCGGGGAGGAGAGCTCGTTTGCGTGAATGCGGGGTTGTTAGCAAGCGGCAGCCACTGACTACGCCGAGATTGAGCGTAGCTACTGGAGTGCAGAGCTGACATACAGGCTGTCGTCTACCTGGTCATGTGTGCGTGCGTACGAGCGTGCGAGTATGAGTGTGTGCCGTGTGTGTATGTGTGTGTTGGTGTGTGTTGGTGTTTTATGCATGTGTGACTTTCTCTCTCTCTGTCTGTCTGTCTGTCTGTCTCTCTCTCTCTCTCTCTCTCTCTCTCTCTCTCTCTCTCTCTCTCTCTCTCTCTCTCTCTCTCTCTCTCTCTCTCTCTGTCTCTCTCTCTCTGTCTCTGTCTCTGTCTCTCTGTCTCTCTCTCTCTCTCTCTCTCTCTCTCTGTCTCTCTCTCTCTCTCTCTCTCTCTGTCTCTCTCTGTCTCTGTCTCTCTGTCTCTGTCTCTGTCTCTGTCTCTCTCTCTCTCTCTCTCTCTCTCTCTCTCTCTCTCTCTCTCTCTCTCTTTCTCTCTCTCTGAGCATCTGTGTGTGTTTGGTGTGTGTGTGTGTGTGTGTGTGTGTGTGTGTGTGTGTGCGTGTATGTGCGCGCGCATGCATTTGTGTCCGTGGATGTGAGTGTGTGTGTTTGGTTTTTTCTGTATGTGTGTGTGTTTTTCTGTATGTGTGTGTATGTGTGTATTTCTGTGTGTGTGGTGTGTTTTTCTCTGTGTGAATGTGTGTGTGCGTGTGCGTGTGTGCGTGCATGCGCGCGTTCGCTCGTGTTTGCACAAATGCAGTCTGAGCACTACCACATAAGGGTGCAAATAGATGCGCATATGACTGTATGATATGTGTGCATGTGTGCTGGTGTTCCTGCTTCCATGACAGACAGTTTGAATGTGCAAGCGATGAATATGAGCGTGTGTACATGCGCGCGCATGTGTATATGACTATGCTTGCGTTCGAATGAGTGACATTGAGAAAGCATGCATGTGTGTATGTCTTCGTTCTTTAAGTGTATGAATACTTGTCAAAATTGCGAATTATTTCTTTAATGCAGTTTCGTCTTATGTAAATTCTGGTTATAATGGATTTCAGGTTTGTGATTGCTCAGGCGTGTGCGCATACACGGAGGCGTCACTTTGTTCTAAGAGGTTCCGTGCAGTCGCATAGTATGCATTTCTATGTATCTCATCCCTGACGTCATTACCGTGCTTTTTGACACATTCAGAGCGTGCAAGCAACACTAGTGTATTGTTGATTAGCTTTCACTGGCTCCTCTTCGGAGTTTTCCTCGACAAAATGAGCAGCAACAGTTGATGTGTTAACAAACTGCTTTCGTATGTCTTCCAGGCAAGACGACTACGCAGCCATGACGAAGTTATCTTCACGGAGCTCATCGTAGCCATCGACTCCTACTCGCTTGCCGAGAATCACCAAGGCAACGAATCCAAAATGGCGGGCTTCCCACCTTTACTGATGACGTCACGCTGGTCACTGCGACCAACCACGATGTGGTGTGGACTGGTCCTGATGACCCTCGTTGACCAGTTCGTCTCCTGCAAGTCTGAGAGCCAATGTGCCTCCGTGCAAGCCTCCCAGAAGTACGCCGTGGCCTTTCTTGGAGGTGAGTGGTCACCTGGAGGAAAATGGAGACGGACAGGCGTGGTAAGTGTGAGACATTAGAAGGCAGGGAGAGCAAGAAAGGTTGTGATGAGATATTTGTGAGTATAGATTATTCTTAGTTATTTTCCTTGTTTCCTTCTTTGCCTGCCTGCCTATCAGTCAGTTAGTCTGTCTTGTCTGTCTGTTAAACTGTCTGTCTGTCCGACTGGCCAGCCGTCGGCTTGGCTTGGCTTGGCTTGGCGTGGCGTGGCGTGGCGTGGCGTGGCTTGGCGTGGCGTGGCGTGGCGTGTCTTGGCGTGTCTTGGCGTGTCTTGTGTCTTGTCTTTTCTTGTGTCGTGTCGTGTCGTGTCGTGTCGTGTCTTGTGGTGTCGTGTCGTGTCGTGTCTTGTCTTTTGTCTCTTGCCTCTTGTCTCTTGTCTTGTCTTGTCTTGTCTTGTTTCTTGTCTTGTCTTGTCTTGTCTTGTCTTGTCGTGTCGTGTCGTGTCGTGTCGTGTCTTGTGGTGTCGTGTCGTGTCTTGTGTCTTGCCTTGTGTCGTGTATTGTGTCTTGTCTTGTGTCATGTCGTGTCGTGGTCTGCTGTCTGTCTGTCTGTCTGTCTGTCTGTCTGTCTGTCTGTCTGTCTGTCTGTCTGTCTGTCTGTCTGTCTGTCTAGCCTGTAGAGTCTGTCTAGCCTGTCTAGCCTGTAGAGCCTGTCTAGCCTGTATATCTCTGCCGACACCAACACTTCTCTGACGTTTCATTTTCTCCCACACAACTTATCACAAAGTCATTACTTGCGATACTGTTCATTGGTCAGTTCTGGTTCCATCAGCCATAGCTCAGCATAGGTAATCAAGGACATCAACTACTTCAGATGGAAGCTGGCCACCACCGGAAGCTTTCCGGCTGGCCGAGACACTGTTGGGATCAATGGCACATTAGCTTGCATTCCGGCGCCACATTCTCTCAATCTCTGTGGTTCGTAGGGATGCCAACTTTCTGAGATCTCCCGGTCTTGAGCCAGCGATCTTGCCAGAGGATGCGCGCGACCCTCTGCTCGATTGCAAGCACGTCAAGGTAATCAACTTGTCTCCAAATGGGAGCGCAAGTCATCCAGTAATGAGAGACTGTGGCAGCCCTGGAGTTCGTTGCCCAAAGAACGAAAACCCTCGCAGACTAATTCCCTGGAGAAACGGAGGTCGCAACTTAATCGCCGCATTTCCAGTTTCATCAGATATCGGTTCGATCAAGATGGCGGCCGGACCCATGAAGGCGGGCGTGCGGCAGCTGAAGTAGGACTGGGTGCGCAGTGTCATACAGTGCTGGGAAAACAAGGGCAGATGGCGCTGTCTGTTTCGACTGTTCGAGTTCCTGTCTGCAGAAGATGAAAGGCGTCGCGATCATCTAGGTTACTACGTTTTTTGTTCTCAAATGAAACAGCAGGAGGGGGAGGAGGAGGAGGAAGAGGAGGAAAATGAAAAAGAGGAAGAAGGAGAAGGAGAGAGGAGGAGGAAAGAGGAGGGAAGAAGGAGGAGAAAGGAAGGAGGAGGAGGAGGAGAAGGAGGAGAAGGAGGAGGAGGAGGAGGAAGGAGGAGGGAAGAAGGAGGATAAAGGAGGGAGGAGGAGGAGGAGGAGGAGGAGGAGGAAGAGGAGAGGAGGAGGAGGAGGAGGAGGAGGAGGAGGAGGAGGAGGAGGAGGAGGAGGAGGAGGAGGAGGAGGAGGAGGAGGGAGGAGGGAAGAGGAGGAGGAGAGAGGAGTAGGAGGGAGGAGGAGGAGGGAGGAGGAGGAGGAGGAGGAGGAGGAGGAGGAGGGGGAGAAAGAGGAGGAGGAGGAAAGAGGAGGAGGAGGAGGAGGAGGCTACGACGATTACTGCGACCACGACGACGAAGACGAAGAAAAAAATTAATGTCAAACAACAAGATGTGTGCGTGTGTGTATGTGTGTGTGTGTGTGTGTGTGTGAGAGAGAGAGAGAGAGAGAGAGAGAGAGAGAGAGAGAGAGAGAGAGAGAGAGAGAGAAGCGTGTTGCTTTAACAGGACAACCCGAAATTACTAAACTGATAAACGAAGATACAATTTTACGTGGAGAGTAAGGAAAAGGGATAGTTTGATCACGCTTGGAAGACTACATTGCGTTGACAGCAATCTGAAAGACAATATATTTATGTATGGAAAAAATATAAATGCAGCTGCCCTGTCCATATTATCTGTCCCACCACCACTATCACCCCCCCCCCCCCCCCCCCCCCACACCCCCACCCCCACCCCCGCTCTTTGTCACTTTCTCTGTCTGTCATTCCCTCTTTCTCTCTCTGTCATTCCCTCTTTCTCTCTCTCTATCTCTCTCTCTCTCTCTTCTCTCTCTCTTTTCTTTCTCTCGCTGTCACTTTGTTTCTATCTCTCAGCCTCTCTCTCGTTCCTGGCAAGTTCATTCTTTCTTGTTTCTATTATAAGAAATGGCAACACTGAAAGCAATGTCTACGACTTTACGCGCATTGCGAATTTCCCAGAAGAAAAGTTTACAGAGCCATCCTGGTCATCATTTTGTGAACGTTTTTATCGAAGTCAAAAGTATTTCCAGAAATATGTTGCATACTTTCTGCCGTAACATACAGCCATGGATAAACTTCTTTAGCTTTGATGGCTGCTGCGAATAGATTCATAACTCTAATTCCGCTATAATGTAATTGATATCTTTCTGAACACTCACTATTGTAAACGTATTTCCAGATAATTTCGAATTAATGCAGTTTTTATCTCTGATAGCGCTCGAGAGTATGACATTCATGGGACGCCGACATTCGTTGCCGCATAAAAAAAATGTTTGGAACTCATCGTCATTTTCTATTCTAGTTTTCCTAAGCTTAGTAAGAAACGAGTTTGTTTCATTTTTCTATCAGATTGGTACAAAAGGTAGTGATACTTATAGGGGTGGGATGCATGGTTGGGTGACCTGTTTGCTGTTGCGGCCGGTTAGGGCTTGATCTTGTAGATTGGTGGTAACGCGCAGTTCGATGTGAATGATCTGCCCTTGTCCCTACACCACCCAGTGACCTCTTTGGCTACTTGGGGCCATCCCTGGCTGAACTCCACATCAACAGTAAACATGGTGTTGAGGAAGTTCCTTTTGAGATGAGTTTTGGAGGGACACGTCATAGACGTTGAACCAACACTCAGTCACACAGGGGAAGGTGCATCAATGTTCACCTTATACATGTACATTGATACTCATTCACGCAAACACAGGGGTACAACACATTGTAACGACGCAGAGTAGCAGCATGCATTCGGGCAGGCGGACAGACGCACGCATGCACGCACGCACGCATACGTGCACACACGGATACACGCATATACGCATACATGCATACATGCGCTCGAACGGACGTACGCGTACACATGTAATCACGCACGCATGTACACAAAGACTCATTACCGTATTTAGTTACAAAAATATTCACACTAACACAGATATATTTACACCTTCCCATCTCCCCAACTGCGCCTCCCCCCCCCCCCCCCCCCCCCCCCACATCCACACCCCGTGGGTCAGGGGTAAAAATTGACCCACTACATCTCCCTACGCAATTCGTAAAAGGTGAATAACATAGGGAATCTTGACTTGTCGTATTCGAACTAGTTCTACTAAGTTCATGATGAATCGCCCCACACACGCAATAAAGGCTGATAGGCCAGGACACTTCATCCATCCCATCCCATCCCATCCCATCCCACTCCATCCCATCCCACTCCATCCCATCCCACCTATCCCATCCCATCCCATCCCATCCCACCCCATCCCATCCCATCCCATCCCACCTATCCCATCCCATCCCATCCCACCCCATCCCATCCCATCCCATCCCATCCCATCCCATCCCATCCCATCCCACCCATCCCATCCCATCCCATCCCATCCCATCCCATCCCATCCCATCCCATCCCATCCCATCCCATCCCATCCCATCCCATCCCACCCCATCCCATCCCATCCCATCCCATCCCATCCCATCCCATCCCATCCCATCCCATCCCATCCCATCCCATCCATTAGGATGTTTCTGCTAAACCTGAACCTTGTCAAGGCATCACCAACTTAAAATTTGGATCAATTTAGGGTATCCCTCCTCTCCAAAGTGGTTCTCAAAAGAAGAGTACCAGTGGTATCTTGCACTGGCGCTATTTTCTCCCTGCCATGACTGCCTGTGGCAGGCTCGGAGGCTTTGCTAGATTGCCCTAGGGAACGCTTTTTCGTTACCTACACCTCCACTGAGCCATTCATGGGCAAAACCTGACCTGGAAAAGCAGCTTTCTATGAGCGCTGTCCAATTTTTGTCAAGGGGGACATTGAAGTTGACATTTAAGACAAATGCTTGCTTGGGGAGCATGCTGGTTGGTATTTTACACATGTTGAGCCAATATTTATTTGCTCTCGTGCAGCCTGAGACAACCAAGGGATATCTTCCCAGGTCCCCGTATACCACATTAGTCGGTTTGCGGCTATCCAGACCTAGGATCTTTTTACAGGCAAAGTCATTGGCTTTTTCTATTTTGTCTGCTTTACGTATGCTCCATATTTCAGAACAATAAAACAGACGAGATTGAATTTGAGAGTCGAACAACTTAAAGAAGCTCCACATGGTCTTCAGTGTTTGAACGACTCCTTTTGGTTAGTACATCTTACAAATGCGCATTAACAGATAACCCTGTGGAAAAAGTGGAGCCCAAGTACTTGTAGCTATTTACGACTTCTAGCTTCTCACCGGCTAGAGTCCATATTTCCCCCTGTGTTAAAAGGCCTCCCTTACGGAACACCATCACCTTGGTCTTCTCCAAGTTAACCCTCAAACCCAAGGTACGAGACACCTGGACAAGGTTATTCAGCTGGTTTTGTAATCCACTCGGGGATGTAGAGAGAACTGCAACGTCGTCAGCAAACAAGAGGGCACATATTTCGAGAGCGAAAGCGAGCGAGCGAGCGAGAGAGAGAGATGGACATACAGAGCGAGAGAGATGGACATACAAAGAGAGATGGACATAGAGAGAGAGGGAGAAGGACATGCATAGAGAGAGATGGACATGCACAGAGAAATAGATGGACATACAGAGTGAGAGAGAGAGTGAGTGAGAGAGAGAGTGAGATGGAGAG
>JAWQFJ010005354.1:37500-85000 GCA_034096865.1 Theodoxus fluviatilis
TATCGATGTATATGCATCTGCAGGAGGGCGGAGAGTATCGATGTATATGCATCTGCAGGAGGGCGGAGAGTATCGATGTATATGCATCTGCAGGAGGGCGGAGAGTATCGATGTATATGCATCTGCAGGAGGGCGGAGAGTATCGATTTATATGCATCTGCAGGAGGGCGGAGAGTATCGATTTATATGCATCTGCAGGAGGGCGGAGAGTATCGATGTATATGCATCTGCAGGAGGGCGGAGAGTATCGATGTATATGCATCTGCAGGAGGGCGGAGAGTATCGATGTATATGCATCTGCAGGAGGGCGGAGAGTATCGATTTATATGCATCTGCAGGAGGGCGGAGAGTATCGATGTATATGCATCTGCAGGAGGGCGGAGAGTATCGATTTATATGCATCTGCAGGAGGGCGGAGAGTATCGATGTATATGCATCTGCAGGAGGGCGGAGAGTATCGATTTATATGCATCTGCAGGAGGGCGGAGAGTATCGATTTATATGCATCTGCAGGAGGGCGGAGAGTATCGATTTATATGCATCTGCAGGAGGGCGGAGAGTATCGATTTATATGCATCTGCAGGAGGGCGGAGAGTATCGATGTATATGCATCTGCAGGAGGGCGGAGAGTATCGATGTATATGCATCTGCAGGAGGGCGGAGAGTATCGATTTATATGCATCTGCAGGAGGGCGGAGAGTATCGATGTATATGCATCTGCAGGAGGGCGGAGAGTATCGATGTATATGCATCTGCAGGAGGGCGGAGAGTATCGATGTATATGCATCTGCAGGAGGGCGGAGAGTATCGATGTATATGCATCTGCAGGAGGGCGGAGAGTATCGATTTATATGCATCTGCAGGAGGGCGGAGAGTATCGATTTATATGCATCTGCAGGAGGGCGGAGAGTATCGATGTATATGCATCTGCAGGAGGGCGGAGAGTATCGATGTATATGCATCTGCAGGAGGGCGGAGAGTATCGATGTATATGCATCTGCAGGAGGGCGGAGAGTATCGATTTATATGCATCTGCAGGAGGGCGGAGAGTATCGATGTATATGCATCTGCAGGAGGGCGGAGAGTATCGATTTATATGCATCTGCAGGAGGGCGGAGAGTATCGATTTATATGCATCTGCAGGAGGGCGGAGAGTATCGATTTATATGCATCTGCAGGAGGGCGGAGAGTATCGATTTATATGCATCTGCAGGAGGGCGGAGAGTATCGATGTATATGCATCTGCAGGAGGGCGGAGAGTATCGATTTATATGCATCTGCAGGAGGGCGGAGAGTATCGATTTATATGCATCTGCAGGAGGGCGGAGAGTATCGATTTATATGCATCTGCAGGAGGGCGGAGAGTATCGATTTATATGCATCTGCAGGAGGGCGGAGAGTATCGATTTATATGCATCTGCAGGAGGGCGGAGAGTATCGATTTATATGCATCTGCAGGAGGGCGGAGAGTATCGATTTATATGCATCTGCAGGAGGGCGGAGAGTATCGATGTATATGCATCTGCAGGAGGGCGGAGAGTATCGATGTATATGCATCTGCAGGAGGGCGGAGAGTATCGATGTATATGCATCTGCAGGAGGGCGGAGAGTATCGATTTATATGCATCTGCAGGAGGGCGGAGAGTATCGATTTATATGCATCTGCAGGAGGGCGGAGAGTATCGATTTATATGCATCCGCAGGAGGGCGGAGAGTATCGATTTATATGCATCTGCAGGAGGGCGGAGAGTATCGATTTATATGCATCTGCAGGAGGGCGGAGAGAATGTTTAGGCACTGAAGATAGTTTTCATCACGTGTACCCACAGAGAAGAAATCGTTTAACGGTTCGGCAACTCGGCGAGACTTATTTCCCAGTAAATCTTCCATGCTCATTAAGCAGTTGTGTCTATTAAACACGCAATTCCGTTTCATTTGTTCCCATCCACCCCACGAGCAATTAGCAATGAATATTCCTGTTTGTTTTGGACAGGTCTTCAGGGTGAGGTACTGTGTCCATTCATCACTGGAGAACAAGGTCCTGCAGCCGGTATTCATAGATTCCACACACTGCAAGCTGAGCATGCATTTTGCATGGCCAAGCACTTCAGGCGCACCTAGGGCGTCCGTGGTAAAGATGGACGAGGTTAATTATCGACGCTGACGGCTTCTTCAGTTATCGCCGGCACGTAGCTCAGCAATGTTTATGCGATGGGCGGAGTGCCTTGAGAGTTCTGAAATAATGAGAGTGGACGTTTGTGTGCAGACGTAAATGTGCAGATGTGCACGTAAACAACATTTGCAAGTACCGCGCTAAACGCAGGCCATTCAATAACGATGATCGCAGAGGCTCATGAATGCACCACACTTGCAAATGTAACGAACTTGCTTGCGCCTTAAAGTGAAAAATTCCCCCTGTGGGTTGGAGACAAGAGTTGACCCACCGCGTCGTGTTTATGGCCTTACATAGCCTGTACAGGCTGATAGGTAGTACAGCTTCATTTGTTCATTCATTTGTTCATTCATTCATTCATTATTCAGTCAGTCAGTCAGTCAGTCAGTCAGTCAGTCAGTCATTCAAAGTGAAAAATACTTGGATTAAACTGAGAATGAATGCACTGAATATTTTCTGTGCATGCGCAATGACATCTTTATTAGTGATATAAAAAACACCGATCAGTGCGTAATGTACTACTTAATGATAGATGAACAAGAAGAGGCATCAACAACAACTTATTAGAGCAGCTGCGTTGAATAATTTCTGTGCATAAATGATGATACCTTAATAACCATGAAAATCTGCCAATGTTTACTTTCAATGCGATATTTAAAAAGTAACAGTCTGAAAGCAGAGGAGATAACTGAATCCAATGGAAAATAGTCTCCATATTCGGTGTCGTCTGACTTAATTGTTTAATACAAATACTCGTATTTATTAAAATGTCCAAAGGACACGTGGACAACATTTTGGGGTAGGTAGGGATGGCGGGGGAACAGTGTGGGGGATATACTGAGGAAGATCATTGGTCTTTTAAATTATATAAAGTACATGTAAATGGAACGTTTAGTGGCCGTCTTCTGGAAATTGAGCACAAAATATATATATTTCATTGATACATATTGAAAAAGTGCATAGAGGGAGTGATAAGAGGAGAGGGGGGGGGGGGGGGGGAGGGGGGAAGGGGGCAAGGAATGGCGGGCGAGTGGATGGGTGGGTGATGATGGTCTCGTCTCATTCCTCTCGAGACGCCGCGCTATCACTTCCATGTCCATCGGAAAGCAGCAGAAAGTGTCCGTTCGGAAAGACCGTTGAAAGCAGGCAGCTGCCTGGACTGCCTGGCGTACCCTAACCAAAACCGCCAACCTTGAGGCAGAGTGCTGCTGGCAACGCCGTGTCGCTGCCAGACGCAGAGCTGCCTCTGCCCTGGCGACTGGGTCCCATGCCCCATCTCCAATCGCCGTTGCACTTCGGGTTTGGGCTCCGAAGAAGATAACCGTAGCAAAATAACGTCTTCCTTAACCCCCGAGAGACCACATAGAAGACTTGTATTCGACAGTCTTACCACACCAGCCTTACCCCAACCCAAACCCAGCCCCCCCACCCCCAAACCCCACCCCCCACTCCCACCCCTCCACCCTCCTTTTTTAAAAGTTGCGAATCAGTCAAACCAAAAGTGCACGTCTTCCCCCTATTTCTGTTGAAAACGAGCTGACCGCACATGCGTAGAAAATATTCAGCATCTCATTTGACACACATTACAAACTGCTGATCATACTGAACTCAGTTTTTGTTTTCTCAAAGCGATATATCAGTCCTATGTCAAAACCAGTTGAATCTATCGTGTCCTTTTGTACCCGTCTTTTTACCATTTTATCATTTACGAAAACTGATCTTTCCACTGGTCTCTGTATATTTACCTGCATTCCTTTTTACCTGCTTCTTGTGTCTGCCTCCTTTTGTGCTTGTCCGTCCATCTATCCGTCTTTCTGTCCATCTATTTATCCGTCTTTCGCATCGTCTTTTGTCTATCTATCCGTCTTTCTGAAAGTCTTCCTGTCCGTCTTTCCGTCTTTATAACCGTCTTTCTGTCCGTCTTTCTGTGCATGTATTTGTCCGTCTGTCCATCTGTCTGGCTCTCTTCCGTCTTTCCATCCGTCTGTCTATCCGGCTATCTGTCTATATATCCGTCTGTTCGTCTATTCGTCTATATCTTCGTCCGTCCTTCTTTCTATCTGTCCGTCTATCTGTCCGGCCGTCCATCCATCTATCTCTTCGTCCGTCCATCTGTCTATCTGTTCCTTTCGTCTGTCTGTTGGTCTATCCGTCCGTCCGTCTCTCTATTGGTCCATCTGTCCGTCCGTCAGTCTATCTGTCCGTCCGTCCGTCCGTCAATCTGTCCGTCTGTTTATCTGTCCGTCCATCTTTCCGTCTGTCTGTTGATCTGTCCATATAATTGTTCGACTCTCTGTCCATCTGTCCCTCTATCTGTCCGTTTACCCGTCCGTCCGTCTGTCCATCAGTCCATCCATTTGCCCATCCGTCTGTTCGTCCGTCCGTCCGTATGTGTGTGTCTGTCTGTACGTCCGTCCGTCTGTAGTTTTGCCCGTTTTTCCGTCCGTCTGTATGTCCTCCTGTCCGTCTGTCCATCCGTCTCTCTTTCCCTTGCCAGGACCATTACTCCTCTGGTTCTACACAGAAGTCTACATTAAAAGAATCATAAATGACGATTTTCTTATGTTTTGCTGTTGTTATTTAGTATTTCGCTTTCCACCCTATCTTCGTGATACATGATTATCATATGAATAAAATCATTTCTTTTTGCACAAAACTAGACTTGAACATTGTAAATATTTTGCACAAGTTTCCCTGATTCATCCTTCCGGTTTTAGTGTTTGAAAATTATTCAAAATCAGTTCGATGTATGCACGTGGAAGACATGTAATTTCTCTCACAGCTGACGAAAAGGACTTTCAGAGCCAATGCATGTCTATGTCGTTGTCACACTAGTCGCCCTCATGCAGTCATGTTCTCTTCTCCACAACTATTGAATAGGTTCCTCATCTTCTATCCTTTTTCTCATGCAGTCATGTTCTCTTCTCCACAACTATTGAATAGGTTCCTCATCTTCTCTCCTTTTTCTCATGCAGTCATGCTCTCTTCTCCACAGCTATTGAATAGGTTCCTCATCTTCTTTCCTTTTTCTCATGCAGTCATGCTCTCTTCTCCACAGCTATTGAATAGGTTCCTCATCTTCTTTCCTTTTTCTCATGCAGTCATGCTCTCTTCTCCACAGCTATTGAATAGGTTCCTCATCTTCTTTCCTTTTTCTCAGCCATGCTCTCTTCTCCACAGCTATTGAATAGGTTCCTCATCTTCTCTCCTTTTTCTCATGCAGTCATGCTCTCTTCTCCACAGCTATTGAATAGGTTCCTCATCTTCTCTCCTTTTTCTCATGCAGTCATGCTCTCTTCTCCACAGCTATTGAATAGGTTCCTCATCTTCTCTCCTTTTTCTCATGCAGTCATGCTCTCTTCTCCACAGCTATTGAATAGGTTCCTCATCTTCTTTCCTTTTTCTCATGCAGTCATGCTCTCTTCTCCACAGCTATTGAATAGGTTCCTCATCTTCTCTCCTTTTTCTCATGCAGTCATGCTCTCTTCTCCACAGCTATTGAATAGGTTCCTCATCTTCTCTCCTTTTTCTCATGCAGTCATGCTCTCTTCTCCACAGCTATTGAATAGGTTCCTCATCTTCTCTCCTTTTTCTCATGCAGTCATGCTCTCTTCTCCACAGCTATTGAATAGGTTCCTCATCTTCTCTCCTTTTTCTCATGCAGTCATGCTCTCTTCTCCACAGCTATTGAATAGGTTCCTCATCTTCTCTCCTTTTTCTCATGCAGTCATGCTCTCTTCTCCACAGCTATTGAATAGGTTCCTCATCTTCTCTCCTTTTTCTCATGCAGTCATGCTCTCTTCTCCACAGCTATTGAATAGGTTCCTCATCTTCTCTCCTTTTTCTCATGCAGTCATGCTCTCTTCTCCACAGCTATTGAATAGGTTCCTCATCTTCTCTCCTTTTTCTCATGCAGTCATGCTCTCTTCTCCACAGCTATTGAATAGGTTCCTCATCTTCTCTCCTTTTTCTCATGCAGTCATGCTCTCTTCTCCACAGCTATTGAATAGGTTCCTCATCTTCTCTCCTTTTTCTCATGCAGTCATGCTCTCTTCTCCACAGCTATTGAATAGGTTCCTCATCTTCTCTCCTTTTTCTCATGCAGTCATGCTCTCTTCTCCACAGCTATTGAATAGGTTCCTCATCTTCTCTCCTTTTTCTCATGCAGTCATGCTCTCTTCTCCACAGCTATTGAATAGGTTCCTCATCTTCTCTCCTTTTTCTCATGCAGTCATGCTCTCTTCTCCACAGCTATTGAATAGGTTCCTCATCTTCTCTCCTTTTTCTCATGCAGTCATGCTCTCTTCTCCACAGCTATTGAATAGGTTCCTCATCTTCTCTCCTTTTTCTCATGCAGTCATGCTCTCTTCTCCACAGCTATTGAATAGGTTCCTCATCTTCTCTCCTTTTTCTCATGCAGTCATGCTCTCTTCTCCACAGCTATTGAATAGGTTCCTCATCTTCTCTCCTTTTTCTCATGCAGTCATGCTCTCTTCTCCACAGCTATTGAATAGGTTCCTCATCTTCTCTCCTTTTTCTCATGCAGTCATGCTCTCTTCTCCACAGCTATTGAATAGGTTCCTCATCTTCTCTCCTTTTTCTCATGCAGTCATGCTCTCTTCTCCACAGCTATTGAATAGGTTCCTCATCTTCTCTCCTTTTTCTCATGCAGTCATGCTCTCTTCTCCACAGCTATTGAATAGGTTCCTCATCTTCTCTCCTTTTTCTCATGCAGTCATGCTCTCTTCTCCACAGCTATTGAATAGGTTCCTCATCTTCTCTCCTTTTTCTCATGCAGTCATGCTCTCTTCTCCACAGCTATTGAATAGGTTCCTCATCTTCTCTCCTTTTTCTCATGCAGTCATGCTCTCTTCTCCACAGCTATTGAATAGGTTCCTCATCTTCTCTCCTTTTTCTCATGCAGTCATGCTCTCTTCTCCACAGCTATTGAATAGGTTCCTCATCTTCTCTCCTTTTTCTCATGCAGTCATGCTCTCTTCTCCACAGCTATTGAATAGGTTCCTCATCTTCTCTCCTTTTTCTCATGCAGTCATGCTCTCTTCTCCACAGCTATTGAATAGGTTCCTCATCTTCTCTCCTTTTTCTCATGCAGTCATGCTCTCTTCTCCACAGCTATTGAATAGGTTCCTCATCTTCTCTCCTTTTTCTCATGCAGTCATGCTCTCTTCTCCACAGCTATTGAATAGGTTCCTCATCTTCTTTCCTTTTTCTCATGCAGTCATGCTCTCTTCTCCACAACTATTGAATAGGTTCCTCATCTTCTCTCCTTTTTCTCATGCAGTCATGCTCTCTTCTCCACAGCTATTGAATAGGTTCCTCATCTTCTCTCCTTTTTCTCATGCAGTCATGCTCTCTTCTCCACAGCTATTGAATAGGTTCCTCATCTTCTCTCCTTTTTCTCATGCAGTCATGCTCTCTTCTCCACAACTATTGAATAGGTTCCTCATCTTCTCTCCTTTTTCTCATGCAGTCATGCTCTCTTCTCCACAACTATTGAATAGGTTCCTCATCTTCTCTCCTTTTTTTCATGCAGTCATGCTCTCTTCTCCACAGCTATTGAATAGGTTCCTCATCTTCTCTCCTTTTTCTCATGCAGTCATGCTCTCTTCTCCACAGCTATTGAATAGGTTCCTCATCTTCTCTCCTTTTTCTCATGCAGTCATGCTCTCTTCTCCACAGCTATTGAATAGGTTCCTCATCTTCTCTCCTTTTTCTCATGCAGTCATGCTCTCTTCTCCACAACTATTGAATAGGTTCCTCATCTTCTCTCCTTTTTCTCATGCAGTCATGCTCTCTTCTCCACAGCTATTGAATAAGTTCCTCATCTTCTATCCTTTTTCTCATTGCAGTTAGCAACTGAGAGGCGGACAGTGTTCTCTGTGCACACCTCATGCGCAGACTACGGGTCACGTGATTGAAATCGTGACGACACCCTTTACACCACCAGAGGGCGGTCACCCGTATGCGAGACCTCCAATCGCCAGGGGTCTCCTACGGGCTGCCGTTGCCAAGGAAACGGAATAAAAAACCAAGAGTCTTGTAATATTTCCTGGCCTCACGCTCGCATCGCGAGCTTTCGACGCCCACGTAATAAATGCATACATGGCTTTGTCTGCTACCGAGTTCCAGCCAGCAACGCCAATGGCTAGGCAAGCTGTGGGCGAAGTGAGTGATCTGCATCATGGCACCACGTAAAGCGACACCGGAAGCTGGTTGACGACCCGAATGAAAGAAAACGCTTTCTTGCCGGGAGATCTGCTGACTGCCATGTTCATTTTTGCTAGAGGGGCATTTCTTTGCGAGTTGGAGTCAGCGTTGCTATTGATTTTCTAGGTGGTGGTAGTCTCGCAAGGGATCTACCGAGAGATGTTTTCTTTCACGTCCACGTTACAAACCGCACAGTGCTGAGAAGAGTGCGAGGGGTTCTGAGTGAAGGGAAGCAAATCTGCGACGTGGTGTCCCGTTTTTTTAAAGGCGTCGTTGTGGTCCATTGCATGAGTTGTGGGGTTGAATTTCTCTTCCTGTCATCGCGGGATAACTTAGACCAAAGATCATCAACTGCATGCATGGTTATCAGGCAGTATTTTGAAGTCTTGTCAAGTATTCTTGAATATGAAGTATTTGTAGATGTGCAGATGTCACAAGCAAAATGCGGAGATCGCCATGACTGCCTTGGACTGTCTTGGCGGGAACCTATACGTCGAATTCCCCAAGAGCAGACAGACTGACTTGAATCGGGATTTCGACTCCATTTGATTTAGCCATAGCATTGCCTCATTCTCAGGTCCCACAGTTCAGTATTACCCTTCCAAGGATTTGTCTTGGAGGCAGATGTTACACGTTTGTATTCAGCTTCTGTAGCGTTAGCAGCCTGAAATTGTTTGCGCAGCTCATGCTAGTGGTAAATAGGTTGACGTGTGAGTCATAAAACAATCAAACAATAAACACTTAGCTCAAACGAAAGTATGAAATTACGGGCTTTATTTTCAATACATTAAAAACTATTCTTTAGCCAATATTTTCAAGGGTTTAGAAACAATTTCTGTCATATGGTGTGTAAGATGAAGTGATGACGTAAAATCTTTGACTGACGCTGGCAGGTCCACAAATACCTTTCGCAACTTTGCTTATTCTATCATCCGTTGACAGTTAAGTTTTAGTGGGTAGCCCCAACATGCCTGTATCTTGCCTACGAAATGTCAGGCTATTATTGATACATTTGGTCGTAGCTCTTATCTGCGGACGCTGCGACAGCCGTGATGCGATATCTTGTTTCCTTTGTTAAGATTATCATGTCACTGTGATGCCTGTTTTAGACTGTTTTGTGCTGCAGCTCACGAACACGACGCAGACTTTCCATTTGACGAAATTGTTTTCGAAAAGAAGAAAGGACCTCATGGCATGAGTTCCGATTAGTCCGTGCCAAATAACAAGACAAGGGCCTCCACGCGTTTGGCCATGAAACATTCCATTGAGAATTGTCAGTGCTGTAAGGCCGTGCACCTAGGGGGAGTCGATCACTGTGGGGTGCTATAATTCGCAAGGATGACCTCATTTCCACTTCACGGCGGATACAACTAAGACCGATTGGAGCATACTCAAATGAAAAACGGAATCAATATAAGGAGACGTGAAGAACAAGGGCAGGCTTGCTTTGCCTTGATTGCAGTGGATTCACGAAAGGCCCACACTGAACGCCTTCACAGATGCATCACGCCCACATTTTAATTCTAGTACATCCGGATCGGCGGATTTCGTCCTATCGAACTGCGTTCCCTCCCCTTTTTCCCCCCTCTCGTGCTGCTAATCCACGATAAAGCTCATATAAAGGCAGAGTTATCAGATGAGATTCGTTGTAAAATGATGTTCATAGTATTAAAGCTTGTATACATGCGTCATCCAAAAACAACAGAGATGGCTCCGAGTGCCTTTATGCATCTGATGCTGTTATAATGGCTAGAAGTTTTAATAGAACTGCTTTGCACGGCGATGGAAAGAATTAAGTTCTTTGGAAAAGACAGTTTAAAAGGCTGTTAATTCGAGGGATTTAAAAATAGCTTTCCTTTCGGACGTAACGAAACTTTCATTTCATCCATTTGGGCACACAGTCCTTGTCTGTACATTGGCTTCTGAGTCTTCAGATATCCACATATGTTTTTGATGACGAGTCAGCGGTCGATTGTCGTTATAACAGTTTTGAAACCTTGTATCGGTTCAAAATGAAAATCAACTTTTGCCAGCAATACGAACTTGGGTATTGTTTCAAGGGATAGATGAGATAAAAACTGTTAGAGTTCATAGTTCAGTGTAAGATGCATTACAATATGAGAAATGGGTGTGACGTGTGTCAAAAATAACTTAGTAGTTTCACCCGAATAGTGGACGAATATGAAAACATCCGTGTGTTATGTACGCCTTTAAAGCGACATAGAGTAACATGCGGCACCCGTGTGTTATGTACGCCTTTAAAGCGACATAGAGTAACATGCGGCACCCGTGTGTTATGTACGCCTTTAAAGCGACAAAGAGTAACATGCGGCACCCGTGTGTTATGTACGCCTTTAAAGCGACAAAGAGTAACATGCGGCACCCGTGTGTTATGTACGCCTTTAAAGCGACAAAGAGTAACATGCGGCACCCGTGTGTTATGTACGCCTTTAAAGCGACAAAGAGTAACATGCGGCACCCGTGTGTTATGTACGCCTTTAAAGCGACAAAGAGTAACATGCGGCACCCGTGTGTTATGTACGCCTTTAAAGCGACAAAGAGTAACATGCGGCACCCGTGTGTTATGTACGCCTTTAAAGCGACATAGAGTAACATGCGGCACCCGTGTGTTATGTACGCCTTTAAAGCGACATAGAGTAACATGCGGCACCCGTGTGTTATGTACGCCTTTAAAGCGACATAGAGTAACATGCGGCACCCGTGTGTTATGTACGCCTTTAAAGCGACAAAGAGTAACATGCGGCACCCGTGTGTTATGTACGCCTTTAAAGCGACAAAGAGTAACATGCGGCACCCGTGTGTTATGTACGCCTTTAAAGCGACAAAGAGTAACATGCGGCACAGATAAAGACCAAAGCTAATCTGGTCGTACTCCGAGACCTTTTGTATGCCAACGATGCAGCTCTACGTGGTATCCTAAACGGAGACCGATCTGCAGAGCACGATGGACAGATTTTCCCATGCTTGCTGAAACTGTTTTGACAATAGTAAGAAGAAAACAAATGTCAAGGTACAGGGGGCAGACTCCGTCTCGTCCATCACCACCGACAGTTACGCCCTGGAGATAGTCGACCAGCTCACCTACTTGGGCTCTACCGTTTCCAGCAAGAGCTTGCTGACCCAGCACTCATTCACGACGCCTTGCAAACTTGCTGCACATTGACTACCTTGACTGGAAAGACGCGATTAGCAACACAAAACTTCCGCTGCGAGCAGCCGTCTCCAGCATGCACGCTCTTTTGAGTCTATGACCTCCCAGATGTCTAGGGGCATGTGTGCGTGATGACGCCAGAGCAGGCAGCAAAGAACCTCCTGTACAGAGAGCTAGCAGGATAAACAAGGTAAGTGGGGCATCATTTGCCTTCGTTATGGCTTTATGTGCAGGAGATACAAGCAACAGGCTCCCATTCAACCCAACACATAAGAGTGAAGAGGTGAGAACAGAGAGTCGTGGTTACTCGGTGTGAGATAGGGGGCCCGGAGAGATGAGGAGACGAGGCAAGAGCGACATGCCGAGCCAGTCCAGAAAATGCTGATAAGGGGAGCCACTCCATCGTCTGATGACAGGAACGGAAGCCCACTGCCCAAGTAGTGGTTACTTGCGTCTTGTGCTTCTCAATGAATATGGTTTGCGCTCTCTTTGGACGGTGGCCCACGATGGGTCAGGGTCACTCACTCTATGTGAAAAGCAAACCATGACTGCAAGTTTTAAAAGCAAGCTCATTCTCAACCACTCTCTTCGTTGTGGTCTTCGTGACCAAATGTAGCCGTCAAGTCATTGTCAAAAGATGCATTTCTTTGTTTGTTACGAGCTGTCTGCCGGTGTGCGGTTTAAAAAGAAGTCGATGTTGCTAACTTGCGTTGCTTGTCAGCATTTAAACCTTTCCGCTTCTTTGTGGCGCTGTGATGAACAGTTGCAATCATGGGCGCTGTCGCTTTTGGCCGTTTTGGAGTGTTTCACAGTTGTTGAACGTTTCACAGTTTTTAGTATTTCGCAGCTGACGAGCAGTTCACAGTTGCGGTGTAAATCGCAGCTACTGGTTTTTTCCCCCCCACAGTTTATGGAGGCAGTCTGGTCAGTCAAAGCCTCCTATAAACCCGGAGACAATTGAACTGTTTCCATAACAGGTCAGAGGTCATAGTCGCTTCCTTTTTTACATGACTTCATATCATTCCCAAGGTAATTGACAGAGCACAGTCAATTTTTGAATACCTGTTGGTGAACGTTTTCATAACAAAACTCATCAAAAGAATAATCATCCAAGCAAGCAGGCAAGCAAACAAAGAGACACGCTGATAGAGATGATTAAAACAAAATCAGCGTTAAAAGAGTAACCAGATTACAATCCTGCCATGTTTCCACAGATTTAGTGAATATTTATTTATATAGTCTAGAAATGTATGCGTTTAATTTCCATGCACAGCCAGTATAACAAGTGGATGATGTTCGGTTTGCAATGAATTGTATAGTCTCAAACCATTTAAAGTGGTCGTGCACGGTGGCTTTTACTCGGAGACTGCATTTTCCGTCTCCATCTGAAGTCTGGTTGTCATTTACGTACATTGATGTGATCCTCTGCTCCACCTGGAATTGGGAGTACACAAGTACTGTGGCTTGCTTGAGCCACGTCCATGGAAGAGAACCACGGCCGTACAGCGATGCAGGACGTGCCATGACGGGTAAAAAGTCCAATAAACGTGGAGCAAAGAAACTTTCATATCATAGATTTCCAATAAGCACACGAGAGATCGCCACGCTTCAGTGATCAATAAATAAAACTTCAATTCGCCTGTACGCAGATTTTTTTTCAGAGCAGATAAGACAGGCACTGAAGACTTCCACGTGGTAAAGTATGCTGGCCGTCACCCCTTGTTTCCGCCCATGTGTTCAGGCTATGATGGTAGATTTCAGTGAGTGGTGAGAAATTCAACACGTGTGCTGCTATACGAGCAAATGTTTTGTATTCGAATGCAAGGCCTGAGAGACCCCATTCTCTCGGTTAAAAGTATTTGCTATCATGCGTTATGCGCAATGGCTTTTTTGAGCTTATTAATTTTTGGTCGGGGACAATGTGTGTTGTAATCTGACACACTGTATAATTAGCAACAATGAGAATGTCATGCACATTTCCATCGCAGACGTCATCTTATATTGGATGTTTACTATGATAATATCTGTAGAACGTATTTTTGCAGACTGCCCTTTACATGCAATATTTTACGAGTGTATTCTGTTTTGTGTGACGACACTCGACGATTGATTAGCGTTAGTCATTGCTTGTACAGCATGAGTTAGAACAGCCAAAACTACTTTCTCTCCCCCAGCCCAGGTGAGACTGTATCGTTGTCATAGCGTTGACGTATTCCTATTTTTGGGAGTCTTTTAAAAGTACTGTCAGAATTTCAAGGAGCTGTGATTATTTTTTATAATGGTAGTTGAAGAAAAACAGTGCCTCCACTCCAACCGGTACAGGCGGAGGCATGTGTATTGTGTGCATAGTGTGGAATATTGGTGTCATGTGTTGGATCTCATACACAGACTTCGTTTGTCCAAAGAATAAAACGAACGCATTGGAAACGTGTCTTTGTTCTTACTTTAGAAGGGTTGGATATATCATCGCATGAAAATGCCAGAGTGAAAGATTTCAATCAAGAAGTATTTGCTATGCCGTTTTGAACTTGCTAACAACATATCATCGATCAGGAACACTATTGCTGTAGGTTTTATTGTGCGTGTATTCTAACCATTCGATTGGTATTAAATACGGCAATGAGGAAATGTTTTGTAGCCATTTTCCTCAGTCCGATAACATTTCCTTCGGCGCCTGTTTAATCCAGAAATGCAGGAGTACGTATCTTTTGTTCTGTAATACAGAAGTACAAAGCACACTCACAGGGGTATAACTATGTTTAAAGAAGACCCTTTGGTATGGATCCTGGTAGCCATGGGTGTTTGTGTACTACAAAGAAAGTTGTTTCAAAGTCTCAAACACAGCGACCACGCATAGAGGACGGGTCCCAAACAAAACAAGTTCAACGAGTCACTTTTTTCGTTCCTTGTGAAAACAATGACAATTAAATACGATATCAAGTCAACGTGAGTGTAAGCATTACAAGGAAGAAGCACGACAAATAGAGATGCACACATTATCGACAAAATACATATATCAAGTCTTCATCGCAAACAATGGTTACAAGAGTACTTGTACTCGTCATCCTGTGCAAACATGATGTATCCATGCATTGTGCTTGACGAAACCTTGTCTTAAATGGTAATTTCACCGAAGTCGCATCGCAAGATACTTCGCCATGGGCTTGTTCAGCATTGATAGTATTTATGTATCGCTACAAGTCCCATGATGTCGCATACATTTGTGTTTGGTTTTGCAACGAGGAAATGTGATGTGACTCCTTAGCTCTACGTTTGTACCACATTGAAACACCCTTAGCTGCGACAGTGGCTACGCTGATTTACAGCGTTGAAGAATCAGGGTTGCTTTTATGAGGTATTTCGTGCCTGAGGAATTTGGAAACTCAAGACGCCTTATAACTCTAACGAACATTTCGAGGTTGAATTGCATAAAAATTAGAGCACATCACAAGTAGATGAGGCTATTAATTCCTGTTCAATTTTTTCCAGGCTGTAGAGGTAAAATGGTAAATGTAAATCGTATCTCCTGATCGTGATTTTCGCTCAGATATCTTCGCATTAGAACCAGGATGTGATGACTCATCACTTAAATGGTTTCAATCCTATCTCATGTTCAACGGAAGAACACAACAGGTTTCAGTCGACACAAAACTCTTAAAAGAATGTGAAATCAGTTCTGGCGTACCTGAAGGCTCAGTTCTTGGGCCTCTACTTTACTCCTTTTTTTTCTTCGGATTTACATTCAGTAACCTCCCAGTCTGATGCTGATCTGTATGCAGACGACACCACTCTTCCAGATATTGCATCCAATCTATCGGAACTCTAAAACAAACTCGATGATGACTTGATAAGAATAGATTCATGGACAAGACAAAGTGAAATGACTCTGAACCCACTAAAAACAACATGTATGCTAATAACTACCCAGCAAAGAAGACGAACTCTCTCCTCTATGAAACTAAACCTAGCTGAATTTACGCCTGTATCGATATCAAACGTTCATAAACCAAAATTACTTGGTGTGCTTATTGAAGACATTCTGTCTTGGACCAGTCATGCTGAATATGTCATTAAAAAACTCAGTACTCAGTTACCCATATTCAAAAAGATAAAAGCATTCCTTTCCATGGAAAACAAAAAAATATTTCACACTGCATACCTCGCCCCACATATAAGTTACTGTTTAAGCAAATTATTTTAGATTAATTTTGATTTTGTTTTGATACAATGTTTGCTTAAATGACATGTTACATTAATGAATGTTGTATCAAGATAGAGTTTAATTGGCCACTTTGTTTCAGATGACTAATACATTTCAGATGGCAATGTATGAAAAGTATGTCAACAACATATGGAATCTCATGAAGAATGCAATTCAGGAGATTCAGACGAAGAACAACAGTGGGCCGAGTTTCTATAGAATTCTATAGACATCTAGTTCAGTCTGTGGGTTCAGTCATTCAAAAAGCAGCTAAAACTCTATCTCAAAAACAATAATGAGAGGCTATGGTGTGAGAGAAAACGTGATGTAATGAAAGATTTATATATATATATATATATATATATATATATATATATATATATATATATATATATATATATATATATATAGATAGAGAGAGAGAGAGAGAGAGAGAGAGAGAGAGAGAGAGTTCCCATTCCTCTTGTCACAATGTTTTATTTCGAGGGCCACTGGAAGATGGTCTTTTACTGTACGAGTGTATACCCTTGTTAAATAAAATAAAATAATTGAATTGAATTGAATTGAATTGAATTGAATTGGATTGGATTGAATTGAATAGCTTACTATTCGTGCAGCATTGCCCCGTTACCCTGAGGAAAAAAAAACGATGGAGAAAATCAGTAAATATTGTATCTTAAAAATTCACATCAACAAACATTTCATCTTGGTTCATATTTTCAGAAAGTCTGCAGCGAGGAAGGATACATAGATTATCTGAAGATTAAGTAAAACTAGAAACACCTTCCCAGAATGTGACAACTTACTTGATTTTAAAACGTGTCTACAATAAACGACGACGACGACAACAACAACAACAACAACAACAACAACCATCGCTCGGAAATTGCCGAGCTACGCATTGCATCAGAGGTATGTTTTTTGACAAGATTGAGGCAAATGAGATAGGTATCATCGCTCAACATTAAAAAACCCACCGGTAACTGGGATAATTGTGAGTTTCTGTCAGAGGCATTTACATGCGTGCATGCATGTGTATTTGTGTGCGTGTGAACATACACGTGCACGTGTACGCACATGGTTTGCGTGTATGCACGTGTGTGTTTGTGTGCGTGCATATGTGTTATCGTTGCATGTGAGTGCGCATATACGTGTGTGCATTACGGGTGTGGGCGCATGAGCAACGTGTGTGTGCGTGTGTGTATGCGTGTGCGTTCGTGTGTGTGTGTGTGTGTGTGTGTGTGTGTGTGTGTGTGTGTGTATGCGCGTGTGTTCATCGCATTCGAAACCATTTTACACTTTCAGTGATTCTTCCGAGAGATCAGGACCTAGATTGTTGCACTCTTCAGTCTGCCAGCAGATGAATGAAGTTACGTTCTGGCAAAGATTATAGGTTACACAAAGATAGCTCATTAGCTCATTGTTGTGAGGATCGAGACACGTTGCGCCCCAAGCGGCTAGAACTATTGGGAAGTAATCACAACGCTTAGAGACATGTAAAAGTGCTTGTTTGTCGACGCGTTTCTGATGCGTTCCGATCATGTTTGTGAATACATTTACGGTGTAATGTGTAATAAAATGATTTGCTGCAATAATGGGGGTGTTTTGGCTTTGTTTTTTTGTAGCAGGCGTTGTGAAATCGAAATATTTGGTTCATCGAAATGGATGGTTCTGCGCATGCGCGTGAGCTTATAGTCCGTTGAAACATTGCTCTGTCAGTGGAGACGCTACTGACTTCGCACGCCCGGGGAGTTATGCCAAAGATCCGGCCTCGTTAAAGCATGCAAAAATATTAATTAGATTAAAAACTAATCGAAATAAGTCATATTAGACTGTTTTAACGTATACTTTCTGCACAAAACCCACAGAAGATAAGATGGCTAGCAGACGAATAATCTTTGTCTCCACTGACAGAGCAATGTTGAAACGGACTATAGGCTCACATTTCGCCAAATATTTCGATTTCACAACGCCTGCTACAAAAATCAAAGCCAAAACACCCCCATTATTGCAGCAAATCATTTTATTACACATTACACCGTAAATGTATCCACAAACATGATCGGAACGCATCAGAAACGCGTCGACAAACAAGCACTTTTACATGTCTCTAAGCGTTGTGATTACTTCCCCATAGTTCTAGCCGCTTGGGGCGCTGCGTTTCCGAGCGTCTTGTAACTTTATATAGCAAAAGCTCGGCATGAGCTATCTTTGTGTAACCTATAATCTTTGGTTCTGGCCAGATCGACAGATGATCCAGCCATCGCTAAAGGTCTTTGACTTACTCAGAAAATGTAGGAACGTTAGAGAGATGTGTTGTTTGCTTTGGCAACACATACATGACGTGTCACTCCTTACATTCAGAGAACATTTCTTCCGCCTGAACGTTTCATTCCAAAGGTAATACAAGACTCTCGACGAAACAGATACTGGTCTTATTTGAGCTGTAGTAATAGTTAGTAAATGTGATTTGCAACATTATAAGGTCATTTGCTTTTATGACAGTGACTTTGTTTTGGGGAAACTATTGTGATTTACGTGAACTATGTCACAAAGATGTATACAAATTCGCAGGGGGAAAGCGCCATAGGTTGAGTAAAACAAACTTTACGAATTACTCAAGAAAGTACAGCATATCGACATCGCGTCTGGTCGAACTCATGCAGCATGTGCACGGCATGCTGGCCAACATGTCGGCTTTTTCGTTTATTTTCTATTGCGGGGGGGCCGCTATTGCGGGTTTTTTTTTGGTCAAAAGTTCTTCAGGCCATTTTGATTCTTTTGTCCTAAAACGCCTAAAAAAATCATAAAATAGTTGTTACTTTTTTTGGAAAAAAACTTAGAACTTTTTTCGGTTTTTACCGATAGCGCTCAGCCTAGGCCGCACCCGCCACCCCGCCTGACTGACTTAGCCTGTCCGGGGAGTTTCACCTAAACCCGGACGCGTTACTCTTTGTCACGTTTGTGTCCAACATCAGCGTCGGGCCCTGGAGTTAGGGCGTAGGGACCACCAGTTTAGAGTCAAACGTGGGATGGAGTTAGAATATAAAGCTTCACCCGTTATTGATAAAACCGAAAAAAGTTCAAAGTTTTTTCCAAAAAAAAGTAACAACATTTTTTTTAAGGCGTTTTAGGACAAAAGAATCAAAATGGCCTAAGAACTTTTGTTGTAAAAACAATCCCGCAATTGCGGCCCCTACCCTGGTGGCCCCCCTGCATTGATCTAACACGGATTTTTCGTTTGCTCTGTCCCCCTGTGGGTTCCCCCTGTGGGTTGGGGGTAAGAATTGACCCACTGCGTCTCCCTACGCGATTCGTAAGAGGCGAATAACTAGGGACACCGTGACTTGATTTGCGTTTACTCGAAGCTCCCCACCCAGGAGTAAAAACCGGGTGTCTGCAGAATCTTCACCTTGCTGAAGGCGGCAGACTAAAGAAAGAAAGAAGAAAAAGAAAGTGATTTTTCTGCTTAGTGGCCTTATATAGCCTACGAAGGCTGATAGGCCACAAAACTCTCTCCATCCATCCATCGTTTGCTCTGTGAAGTTTATGTTGGGTTCCTCTTGTCCAGTAACCTGTAGAGGTAAGTAACCACTTTCCTCCCAGTTGGGCTGAAATGGTCGTTGTCACCAACATTTCCGAACACTGTACCCGAGATACTCTGTCCGATCGGACAGAGTACCTCAGTTTGAAATCTCGTCCTTACAGTCACGTGACATACCGATGATAGCGCTCAGCTCAGACCGCACCCGCCACTCCGCCTGACTGACTTCGCACGCCCGGGGAGTTATGCTAAGATCCGGCCGCGTTAATGTATCTGCGTTTTGTGACAAACGTCTTGCTCGGCGGTACTGTACTCCATGCACCTTAACGGTCCGCCTGATTCGGGTGTAATTTTAAGCTAAACGACGTTCCGAATGTTTCCGACTCCGACCATTTCAGCCCCACTAGACCAGCAGAGATTGTGTTTGTGTTGCAGTTGAGTGTCAGTTTTTAGATGCAGCTGGCTCTATGTGCGAGTTTTTCGAGCAGAGACAGAACGTAATGACCCAGGTACCTAGAGGCGAGAATGGTCTTCTCTATATATACAAATCTTCTCAATATCTCTCTTCTCTCTCCGCTTTCTCCTCTATATATCTCTGTTTCTCTCTTCTCTTTCTCTCTCTATTCTCTCACTCTCTCTCTCTCTCTCTCTCTCTCTCTCTCTCTCTTCTCTCTCTCTCATCCCTCTCTCTCCTCCCTCCCTCTCTCTCCTCCCTCCTCTCTCTCTCTCTCTCTCTCTCTCTCTCTCTCTCTCTCTCTCTCTCTCTCTCTCCCTCTCTCTCTCTCTCTCTCTCTCTCTCTCCTCCCTCTCTCTCTCTCCTCCCTCTCTCTCTCCTCCCTCTCTCTCTCCTCCCTCTCTCTCTCCTCCCTCCCTCCCTCTCTCTCTCTCTCTCTCTCTCTCTCTCTCTCTCTCTCTCTCCCTCTCTCTCTCTCTCTCTCTCTCTCTCTCTCTCTCTCTCTCTCTCTCGTCCTTCGGTCTCGACGACGACCATGTAAGTCATCCTGGGACTGAGGGGATGTAGCAGGTCTGTGGGTGCGAAGGTGGCTGATGAGACAGATCCGTGCAGGTAAGGTTCTTGGACAGCGAGAGCGGGCAATGGTGGCAGGCAGGTGTGGGTTGCCAGCTCAGCTGTCCTGTCTACTTACCTAGTGTTCACATCGCGTGGCCACAGTTCTCACAGTATTTGAGTTGCAATAGCTGGGTTACCCTTTGTTTCGCCATGTAGAAGTAGTACCCTTCAACTTTGACAATAGCTGGTGTCCACTCTCGGGTAAGAAAACTGTCATGTGGGCCAAGCCACAGTGTCATTTATTGAGATGTGAGGAGTGGCTTCCCTCTGTTCACATGTGAACATTCTTATGCATCTTTTCTCACAAATTACCCTACCAAGTTTTTGCACGATGCCTCTGTATTTACTTACAACACGAACAAAGTGAGTGGACCAATCGCAGCCGACCAAGTTTTTGCACGATGCCTCTGTATTTACTTACAACACGAACAAAGTGAGTGGACCAATCGCAGCCGACCAAGTTTTTGCACGATGCCTCTGTATTTACTTACAACACGAACAAAGTGAGTGGACCAATCGCAGCCGACCAAGTTTTTGCACGATGCCTCTGTATTTACTTACAACACGAACAAAGTGAGTGGACCAATCGCAGCCGACCAAGTTTTTGCACGATGCCTCTGTATTTACTTACAACACGAACAAAGTGAGTGGACCAATCGCAGCCGACCAAGTTTTTGCACGATGCCTCCGTATTTACTTACAACACGAACAAAGTGAGTGGACCAATCGCAGCCACGCAGCGCCGAGCACGTGCGCCTTGAACACCTTTTCCCAAATTTGTTTTCGAATATGAAGTAAGGACTAGAGTTACCTGATATACGGATAGCAAAGACCCTATAGAAATATAGGACCCGTCTTTTGCATTCTTTCTTTCCTTCCTCTACAAGGTGTTTACTGTTAAGCGCCAGGGAAAGTAGATCAATCTAAGGATTGGGGAGTAAACAAAGGACGCAATCCATCAATATGGGGAATGTTCCACTTTGTTGTCAGTCCTTGGTCAAGCTTTCAGTGTCCGCACAGAGGCACTGAAACTGCCGGGGAGGTGGGTAATAGTGGTTATTCTGTTCTCAGTGGGCAATACACCTAGCAGATGGTGGCAGTGATGGACTGAGGCATTCCAATGAGATTTCATGAGCAAAGAGGTGTGTGTGTGTGTGTGTGTGTGTGTGTGTGTGTGTGTTAAAAGAGGCATTTACATCCCTAACTGTGTGACTAACTGTTTATATTTTTACTTTATATAACAAAATATTTCCCTGTAGATCATGAAACGCCTCTCCCATCTCGTCCCCTCATTCAGTAGAGAATCAAAATTCTGTTTTCAGCTGTTAAACTCGCCATAGTCCACAACATATTACTCTTGAAGGCAGAAATGCGCAACCATTTTGATTTCAGTGATTTTTATTACACATCTTGACGACAATGAAACTCTTGTCAAGTTTCTTTTGAACCATGTCTTCAGCCAAAAACGTGCATAATGAAATAACATACTCCGATTTTGATAACAATTTGATAAATCAATCATGTACACAACAGCCCTCTAAGCAGATCACAGACAATGTACAAACAATTGAAACATCACATGAAACTTCATTCAATAAATACAAATAAGTTCTTGGGACTATTGGGGATTAAAGATTCAGATGATGAGAGGGTGGAAAAAAAGCTTACAACAGCGGGCGTAAATCTGAGATGTACTTTTATGCATGAAAACAACTCTATCCTGCAAAGTCAATAACTAGATCAAAATTTCATTCTCAAGTGCTCCATCACTGAAGGTGTTTTAGAAGGCCAAAACAGCTTCTGTTGAAACCAACCAGCTTAGAGTACACAAAGCACGGTAGTGGTTCCATGACAGAAAGGATTACAGAAATGAATTATTCAGGGTTAAGTTTGGTTTTAATGTTCCATAAGTCATGGGTAAAGTTGGTGAAAAGACAGCTGATTACAAAACATAACTGCTAAATATTAAAGGGCTTAACGAAAGTAAAATAATTCTCAGCCATTTCCTGAAATCGCCGTTGAGACAAAGAAGACTAGTGTTCACACACCACAAATAAATTTTTCTAAATAGTCAGCAACATGAATGAAGCTGATTCCTGTCAATTCAACACGGAGAAAGTGCGAGACAGGTATACAGGCTGCTCACAACGGAGGCAAATGAGTTTATCATTGACATGTACATTAATGAACTTGTGGCCTGTTTTGGAGGCAGCATTTCTTCTGCTCCATATTGCAAGATACAGGAATGAAAAAATTTCCATAAAATTCTCAGAGGTATGACATTAGTTTCATACATTTCAATACCTTTTCATCTGCCAGGATCAATACCTTTTTATCTGCCAGGATCAATAAACACTGAATTTTCCCTGATCATGTTTGGAAATAATAAAACTGGAAGCAGCTACCATGTAGTAAACATAGCAGAAAATAATACATTACATAAAATGTTAGTGTCATAGTATAAATTTAGTTATGTTCCCTCATACAGTCTTTCCTAAAACATTACCAAAATAAGTTAACAATTCAGTGTTCCACGCTAATCAGATAAATTTACTTGGAAAAACAGAGCTAATGAGATCGACAACTAGTTATCTGTGTAAACTATCATAGCTTGTGATCATCTCCTAATCAACCCACTGAATACAAACAATACTGGACCCAACACTCTATGGATGCACAAATCAATCATGCAAAATGACAATCATAATACATAGGCTATGCAGAAAAGGATGCATGTAAAAGAAAACAGAAAATGACAGTGGATAAGGTGATAAAAGCCATTCACACTGGTTTCTGTCCATATTATCTCCTTGTCAGTGATGAGTTCTATATACTTTTGAT
This sequence comes from Theodoxus fluviatilis, assembly GCA_034096865.1. Taxonomy (NCBI): domain Eukaryota; kingdom Metazoa; phylum Mollusca; class Gastropoda; order Cycloneritida; family Neritidae; genus Theodoxus; species Theodoxus fluviatilis. Next base: position 60,729 of record JAWQFJ010005354.1, read on the forward strand.
GCCTAACATGAATGTTGAAGAATGTAATGTGACCTACAGAATCATGTGATTCAAATCCACTAAAACATTTTAAAGATGGGTGTCAACATTTGTTTTATTATATCAACAGGATTTGGTTGGATTTAGATTTTGGGAAACCTACAATTTCACTTCATCCATTATATGCTCTATATCTTTTTGCATAACACCATGTAAATGTCATTACATTTGGCTGGATTTATCCTTGAGAAACCATCATTTTCACCTCAATTCAGCAAGTGTTTGCCTATGTTCCTTAGCGTTTTGCATTACACTGCCGAGTACCAGGCACACAGTTATTGAATCATGGAAAATAACTGCAATCATGCAATGCATACAATGGCAAAATAAGCCCAATTTTCGCAGTTTGAGGTAGATGTAACAGTTTTCTTACATGTGTATATTGCAGACACCATTACTTGTGGCTAGTCTTCAAGATAACCTCCCAGCAGGAATCTTGCCAATGCAAATGGATTTAGAAGACTTTTTGGGGGACAGGGCTCACTTATCCTCTCTGCAAAAGTAGTGATGACCTGACTGCAGCTGGACTACCAACAAATGAACTTTTCTCATTAGGCCGACTGCTCATTTGACTTTACTATCAATATATGACAGTGAAGAACACTGTCTCTTGGTAGACGCATACAGAAAGTTTAACTTGAAATCCCAATATATTTCATGTAGATGATAATACTGCTCACAAAAAGTAATAATTTTAGCAACAACATTTAGACAGTGTTTTGTACCTCAAAAGTTACATCTACAACTACATTGCTCCATGATTTTTGAGACATGGTAAGCGAGTGGCAAAATACAGGATATTTTGTTTATGTATGCATTTGATATAAAGCCAACCTCCTTCTCACTTTTGTCATGTCACAATAACTAAATTTGATATTGTGTCACTTTGTCCAGTGACATTTCATTTAATGATTGAAAAAAAAATTTCCACATACTAATTTCACAATATTTTTCTGTCAGTCTTTTTGTCACCTATTTGTGAGTTTAATAATAAAATCTGGAAAATACAAGTCTTGCTCCAATAAATCATTTTCCTTGGTAAATGCAAATGATAGGAAGAAATATAGGACAGCTGCAAACAGCATCTGGCTTCAAGATAAAACTGCATGGGATGTGTGTGTGCATGACTAGAAGGAAAACAAAATCCATGAACGTTTAAGACTTTCGGGTTCCTTGCAATCTTTGCACACAAGGCCAGCCTAGAGGTAATACGTTCTCGGCGATTGTCTTGGAAGAGTCAAGCTATTTGGTAGCAGCAGTTGTGTTTGGATATACATATCAGTCCATGAAGTGCAACCAGTCCACAAACAAAATTGACTGCAGCAAATGAAAGTTTTGTTAGGCATTCAATCAAGAATAGCTTAAAAGTATAGTCACACATTCCACGTTAGACTGAACGAACAGTTAAACACAATGATGAGAGAGGTACTGTGTGATATGAACATGCCACATGATGTCAAATGCATCACACCAACAGTTCCAGAACTGAAGAATCGGATAATGTCTTGGAGGCAGGCAGGTGAACAGAGAAGCTCTCAAAGAACAAAACACAGTAAGTTCCTCTGCACATCTTTAGAAATGGACGTGTCTAAATTTGTTAAAAACATTTTCATAAATTGTAACTATGCAAATATACACATCAATGTGGAATGTAAGAAGAATACTCTCTGGTTTACAAGAAATAATTGCTGAACTTGCATCAACAAAACAAAGTAATTATGACAATCTTCAACAGTCATCTTTTAAAAAATTGTTAAAACAGAAAGTAAAGTTTAGGAGTCAATTTGAAACCAAAGTCATCAAGGCATAGCTTGTACCATTATTTCTACAGCAACAATCTTTACAAGAGATCTTACATAATTACATGATCTATACACTGTTATCAATCAACCTCAACCTCTTCTGACATCGTGTTTGTGGTTCTAAAGATATGTACAGTGATCTGTGTTTTGAGGGCAAAAATCCTACCTTCTACTGAGGTAGAAATATTTTTGCCAAATGACAACTTGCGGAAAAGTAAAGTATGATTAGTAAATATTTCCCACTTTAAAAAAATACAAATAGCACGACCCAAACAAGCTTAGCAATTACAGGCCAGTCTTTCAAAACTGTTAGAGAAATTAGCTTTGCAGCAGTTGTTAGTCGCAAAAAGAAAACCCAAGGACAGCGAGCTTTTTCTTACATTGGCCCTGTAACGTGGAATAGCCTACCTTTCCCTGTCCGTCACTCTGATTCCATGTCCCAGTTCAAAACCTCCCTTAAGACACACCTGTTCCAGTCAGTCTTTCCTGACGAGCAGTGAGGTGCTTCACAAGGCGCCTCTTCTATGTTTCGTGTTTTGTTTATTGCCTGCCATGTTAATTAATTGTATTGTATTTAACTCTTCTTTATTTCAACTGTACTGTGTGCGAGTGTTGGAATGCTTTGTATGAGTGTGGACTTTTCATTGTAAATGCCATGAGCTTGCCTATTAGGGAAGGTATGTGTGTACAAGTAATCTTTATTATTATTAAGAAACAACAGAGGCACTTATTGCCTCTTTGTCTGAGGACTGATGTGTGAAAAGGGATGAAAAATCTGTCACTGACACATGAACATAAATTATGCTGACTTCCTCTTACACTTGCACACCATGTAGACAGCCATGCACACGTTTTGTCATGTTGACAGCTAGTAAACAAATTCTTCCTTGTAGTATCACAGATGGTGCAAAACACAGTTCTCCATTTTGTTATCTCAGAAAATTGAGTACGAAACATCTGCAACTCTACACCTTCGAGATAAAAGGCACAGCAATATGCTTGGAATCCTGATTATAGATTTAACTAAAATTCAAATGTATAATCTATATCTTAAAATGATCCCACATGATCACCAGTCTCCTTCTCCAAACTCTTCCATGTGAATATATATATATATAATATACTTGCAGTAAGTACATTGGCTAGGAAATCTAGCAAACAATATAAACTAGCATCACATATTTCTGTGATATGGAACAATAAATGACTTGAAACACGATGAACTTCAAAATTGCAACACATCGCAGCCATTGGTTAAAAATGGCAATAAAATGGTTTGAGACATTTTGCAAACTATGACTCTTTGTTGGACCCAGAAGTTTTGGAATTGGTACAAGCTATGGGTGGGGACATCTACTTGTAACCGTCAAGTCCGATGTGGACTACAGGAAAATGCTAGGTGTCATGCTCAAGAAACGGAGATCTCTCACCAGAAACCCAGTATTACCAAGGTTTTGCACATTGACTGCCTTATCACACATTTGCTATTCAATGGCATCTGAAGTGCTGCAAGAGCAACATTACCCTCATCATTTGGCCTTTCCCAGACTTGTTTCACACTATGAACATTATTGTTCTTAAGACTAAAACATCTTTTGCGTTCTGCATTAGTGAATACAGTATGCAGAGATTTTATCACAGAATAAGTGTTTGCCACAACAATGCTTAAATCCATGCTTTGATGTGTTCACACAGTAAATACAGGGTGGACACTTGGGCATGTACACCTAATAAACAATTCTTGCAAAGAGAATCTTAATTTAACCCCATGCATACTAAAAGAAATCCTGGTTGGATATGTAATCAGTAATGTCTTGACTATGTACAGGAATATTTCTTTCATCATTCACATCTTTTACTGGGTTGCAAACCTTGGGAAAAAGTGAAAATGGCCTAATTTCTCCACATATTTGAACACATTGAAGTATTTGATATTTTTCTTAATAATCATGTTCTCTAGTGATTCCACATTGTAATTGGACTGGTAAAATTTATTTTCAGACAAGAGGTTACTATCATGGTTGAAAATCTGAAGTAGTTATGCAAAACCTATGTCATTCAATTGTATTCATTCCTAAATTGCTTGCCTTACTGAAGTGATGCAGTCACAAAGTACATGCATATTGTGACTATAGATACTAGTTCGCCTGACAAAATATTTCTGTGGCCGTTGTAGCTTCATCCTTGATTTCTCCAGGGATAAATGGTGCTTTGTCACACAGTGGGCTCATCTTCATGCAACGCTGTACAGACATTTTCAAGCAGGGAAGGCCACTGTGCAGCATTGTCGTCCTTCCATTCAAGAAAGCCAGCATGCCTGCATGACTGACTGGCAGTGCACACCCAGCCATGCCATAAACATCCATCCATTCTAGTTCACTCCTGGGCAAGTTGGTGCCCCTTGCAGCTTCTGTCTGTGCAGATCTACATGTCTGTGGAGCTCTACATGCCAGCTGCAGTCCACTCAAATGCACGGTGATGACACTACCCCACACAGGAATGTCAAGTCACATCCAGTAGTTGCCTTCCACTTGCCCAGAACAAGTCCCCTGTTATACAACAACAGTGGTGCCCAGTTGTCCCCTCCTTCTGCAGGTTTTGTGGTCAAGGGGCTTGGAGTGTACATAGAGAAAGGGCATGCAAACCCTGGTCAGGTTTCTCCTGGACACTGCTGTGTGCTGCAAGATGGCTGGGGATCCTCTGGGGATCCTTGGCTCAGACCTTTCTGTTGCAGACTCTTCAAAGACACATGCATCTGTGAGAATAAAACAGAGTGGGGATTTCAGGTTATAAAAATAGGAAGATTGGGGAAAATGGTATGAGAGGTCAACCTCTTCAAATAAACAAAAGCAAAGGTAGCTAGCTACTCAAGACTGTAATGCGTAACGCATGCGTGTTAGATTGCTAACTCATTTTGGTTTTTGAGGCATTGTACAGTATAACTGCATGCCTAAATGTAATGGCAAGACAAATTCCCTAAACACATAAATACAGCTTTACAAAGATCGTGCATCAAGTCCAAAGAAACTTGAAACAATCAAAAGGCTCCTGAGTGAAGGAATGTGCACAACTACACACTTATAATAATCTGGCAGAGAAGATTGTTCTACAGTTTCATTCAAATATTTACATAGGTGAGTTAACTTCACAAGCCACAATGACTCCCATGAAGAAATAACTTTGCTGGATCTGTTGTTACTGACCTACTTAGCAAAACAAAAGTGTGACCCCAGATGGTTGCATGAAGAATTGCAAACAGTTTTGAGACAATGAAAGATACTGGCTTTGTCAAAGGACTGTCATGGCACAAACCATGATTGGAAAAAGAACACTCTCATTGCAGGAACAAGTTCTTTCCCTACTGCAAATGGGGATTGTTAAAGTGCACATATCTTTATTCAAGGGACACAACAAAGAAACGTAAAGAGCACTTGCATTAAGCTCTGCATCCAGGGAACTCATTCAAGATGGACCATTTTGTCACTAGCTATAGCATATTAGATGACTAATTTCTAAGCTTTTCCCAGAAAAATTGCTAAAAATCCCTCACCCAACCTACTCATAGTAGAGCTTTCAAAGTTTAACATAAAAATACCCGACGTTCAACTCCCCAATTGGGGACATTCCTCTTTATTGGGTTAACAGCACTGCTTCACTAGTGCTACAAAAGAGGCCAAAATGCCAACCTCCTGTAACAGGTCAATGTTGGCCTTGAGGACGGTGTGGAGTTGCTTGACTGTGGCCATGTGTGTCTCCAGCTGCAGGTGGTACATGTGGCTCATTACCTGGTCCCTGCAAGCACCACACACACACACTGTCAGTACAGAACTATAGTTGTGGATATGATCATGGGATTCACTGTTGAAGGCAAGACTTGCAGAGGAACTGTCATGAGGAATTGTACTCAGCTGTACCAGGCACTACCTACAGACCCAGCTGCACCAGGCACTACCTACAGACCCAGCTGTACCAGGCACACATGCAGACCCAGCTGTACCAGGCACACATACAGACCCAGCTGTACCAGGCACACATACAGACCCAGCTGTACCAGGCACACATACAGACCCAGCTGTACCAGGCACACATACAGACCCAGCTGTACCAGGCACTACCTACAGACCCAGCTGTACCAGGCACACATGCAGACCCAGCTGTACCAGGCACTACCTACAGACCCAGCTGTACCAGGCACACATACAGACCCAGCTGTACCAGGCACACATACATACCCAGCTGTACCAGGCACACATACAGACCCAGCTGTACCAGGCACTACCTACAGACCCAGCTGTACCAGGCACACATACAGACCCAGCTGTACCAGGCACACATGCAGACCCAGCTGTACCAGGCACTACCTACAGACCCAGCTGTACCAGGTACACATGCAGACCCAGCTGTACCAGGCACACATGCAGACCCAGCTGTACCAGGCACACATGCAGACCCAGCTGTACCATGCACACATGCAGACCCAGCTGTACCAGGCACACATACAGACCCAGCTGTACCAGGCACACATACAGACCCAGCTGTACCAGGCACTACCTACAGACCCAGCTGTACCAGGCACACATACAGACCCAGCTGTACCAGGCACTACCTACAGACCCAGCTGTACCAGGCACTACCTACAGACCCAGCTGTACCAGGCACACATACAGACCCAGCTGTACCAGGCACACATGCAGACCCAGCTGTACCAGGCACATATACAGACCCAGCTGACCCAGGCACTACCTACAGACCCAGCTGTACCAGGCACACATGCAGACCCAGCTGTACCAGGCACACATGCAGACCCAGCTGTACCAGGCACACATGCAGACCCAGCTGTACCATGCACACATGCAGACCCAGCTGTACCAGGCACACATACAGACCCAGCTGTACCAGGCACACATACAGACCCAGCTGTACCAGGCACTACCTACAGACCCAGCTGTACCAGGCACACATACAGACCCAGCTGTACCAGGCACTACCTACAGACCCAGCTGTACCAGGCACACATGCAGACCCAGCTGTACCAGGCACTACCTACAGACCCAGCTGTACCAGGCACACATGCAGACCCAGCTGTACCAGGCACTACCTACAGAACCAGCTGTACCAGGCACACATGCAGACCCAGCTGTACCATGCACACATGCAGACCCAGCTGTACCAGGCACTACCTACAGACCCAGCTGTACCAGGCACACATGCAGACCCAGCTGTACCATGCACACATGCAGACCCAGCTGTACCAGGCACACATGCAGACCCAGCTGTACCAGGCACACATACAGACCCAGCTGTACCAGGCACTACCTACAGAACCAGCTGTACCAGGCACACATGCAGACCCAGCTGTACCAGGCACACATGCAGACCCAGCTGTACCAGGCACACATACAGACCCAGCTGTACCAGGCACACATACAGACCCAGCTGCACCAGGCACTACCTACAGAACCAGCTGTACCAGGCACACATGCAGACCCAGCTGTACCATGCACACATGCAGACCCAGCTGTACCAGGCACACATACAGACCCAGCTGTACCAGGCACACATGCAGACCCAGCTGTACCAGGCACTACCTTCAGACCCAGCTGTACCAGGCACACATACAGACCCAGCTGTACCAGGCACTACCTACAGATCCAGCTGTACCAGGCACTACCTACAGACCCAGCTGTACCAGGCACTACCTACAGACCCAGCTGTACCAGGCACACATACAAACCCAGGCTCACACAATGAAGCCAAGCACACTGGGGAGGCTGGAAGCCCTTACCTGTATTTGTGTTTGATGACTGGACTCCAGAGGTGCTGCATTTCCATTTGTGACTGAAGGAGCAGGATCTTGTAGGTGAGACACACAGCAGACACGAGCAGAAAAAATACTCTGAAACCAAAATGGACTTCAACAGAATGGAAGGGAAGCAACTCTGCAATGCATCAACTCTCACATGTTTATTACTGTCTGCCTGTGGGTTCCATGAGACATTACATAAGTGTGTACAATAAAACTTTTTAAATGGAAATGTGTTGTGGATGCTGTTGCTTAATACATATCCAAAATGTTGTGAAGATTTAACAATCAAAGGCCTAAAATGCAGAAAGTGATCATAAATAGTGAATGTATGTTAATACATGATCTATGAAGCACAATAAAACCTGAGCATCTGCAACTTTTACGCTTGTGGTGTGTTGATGTACAACTGGTATGAAATGAGCTTTTTCTTGTACTTCTTAATGAAATCAAAACCCCACAAAGACCATTTTTTCATGCAAGTTAGGAAATGGGATCATCAAGTGAGCCAAGAGTTATGTCCCTTATTCCACTCCAGAACACAGCCAAGAAAAGCTCACAGGCAGACATTGCAGTCTAGTATGGATCACTTTAGCCCATATCTACATATTTTATTACACCATTTTATAGAAACTGACTTGTAATTTAAAAGCAAAAAGTGTGCTTTGCAGCAGTTAATTTTATAACATCAGTTTTCCTACAATTGCTTTCACTACAGAATCGGACATTTGGTCATTTGCATCATCTATTCCTCCAAGATTGATATAGTTTCATTTTATAATAGGACATTAAATAATACTTGATTCAAAATATTAGATCAGACTTTATTAACAACCAGTGTGCAATTAATGAGCAATGGAAAGTAGGTGTGAAACCGCATTCCTTACTCTCTCACGAGACATCAGTTGCTTCACAATGGCTGACAACTGTCAAAATTAGTCATCTCGCCACACAAACCAATATTGTTTTCAACATAGCCCACTCTGACTTGTGATGGAACTGAGTGATATTTGTAAAGACTATTATATAAAGTCTGCTAGACTTACAGAATACTGCACACTGCAATCAGAAGGTTGGTCCTGGGGATGCTGTAAAGAGATAAATTTTGTCTCATTCCTCACATCAGAGATAACCACACTCCATTGCAGAAACCGGCTTTAATTCTTAAAAAAAATTAATTAACCACCACTTTACCATGCAAGGTTTATGGAAAGCAACATGTTTCATTCAACATCATGAGCATAATCAACCCAAAAAATTCTTATTCTCCACGGAGCAGACCAAGCATACTCTATTTCTGAAATTGATTTCATTTCGTCATTAATTTTATCAGGGGAGGATTATGGAAAGCAACATGTTTTATTCAACAAAATGAGCATGATGATTTATGAAAAATCTCTGAAGTTTGTTTTTTATGTGTGCATAAGAAATACTATCCAGGTAACAAAACTCTGCTCCATGAGTGTCAAGTCTGTTTATGAGACGGCCTAAACACATTCAAAGAAGTTGAGCATGGTATACTCACTTCTGCAGTTTTATTGCACTCTGACAAAAAGCATCCAGTGTGCGTGATAAGTTCCAACCTGAAAAACCAAGTCGTATAAATATTTTTGGTGAAATGCATTAAAATATCTATACACAATTTTTGATGAAATACCTTCATCACAACACCTATTGCTAAAACTGATTTGGGATGCCTATGACTTTATACTAATGAAAGTGTCAATACAATTTAAGCTGATTTTACAAGTGTATTTGGTACATCACAATGAAAAAGTTCAGTCATTGATTCTACTTCCAGCACATACTATCTTCAAGAATCAATCTCTCTCTCTCTCTCTCTCTCTCTCTCTCTCTCTCTCTCTCTCTCTCTCTCTCTCTCTCTCTCTCTCTCTCTCTCTCTCTCTCCCTCTATCTCTCTCTCACACACACACACACACACACACACACACACACACACACCAAACATTTAACACTCTTCTGTTGTCCGAGTTACATCACACACAATAACACATTGATACAACTGCTATGTCACTCACATTTCTCAGGGTAGGGGGGCTTGGGACATTTGGCAGGGGTCGGGGGGTCAGCACTGCTGTCGGTGTAGACCACTGGGTGCATGTGCAGTCCTGTGTCATCTTCATTCTCCTCCTGGTCTGTGACGTTTCCCTCGCCAGACTGGTGGGAGTCCTGCTCCTCAGATAGACTGTCGAAGGGACTAGGGGACTGACCATTGCACAATGTCAGCCCTGGGGGTTTGGCCGAGATGGCCTTCTCCTGCAGAAAGAGAGAGGATGGTGAGATGGAGTTTTATGGCCTGTGAGCCCATTGAGCATGAAAGTAACATTGGTTTTGAGTAAGTGCACATGAAGTCCCTGAATATTCACTTTTTTAGAATCACATAGGAAGACAGGTTGGGTCTATTCTTCAACTCCCAACCCATGGGGGGGGGGGGGGGGGGGGGGGGGGGGGGGGGGAGAGGGGGAGAGAGGGAGAAGGGGGAGACAGAGACATGAAATAAATGGGGTTTGTCATAACTGCCTTTACCTGTACCTCCCGTGATGCATGGCGGAGGAGGAGGAAAGAAAAGAGTTAATGATAGGGAGGGTTGTATGTTTGTAAGGCCATGCTGTGCACACCTATCCTATTAATGTCAAGATTCTCCATCAAAAACATATTATTAACTAATAAAGAGAAAGAGAGTACTGTATTGAGAGGCATCTGGATTTCTACACAGTGGTGCATTTGGCACCGAGTGTCGCAGTTGCCAACAATGTGACACAACAGGTAAGAATAAGGGGATGGGTTTCACAGCCAATCCACCTTTGTAGAAAAGGCCTTGTCTACTAGTGGCAATTCAAGGGAAATAACTCTAACATGCCTATTCCATTACCCAGCACACTCCACAGCAAAAGGCTGGAGCTGGCCATCTCCACAGATTTTATGAAAGCATTTGCCACTCTGGTAAAACTCATGCAAAAGCAATATTACTACTCCTGTGTGGCAGAACTAGCAATGCACATCAGATACATGAACACTGATACTTATGTTGGAGTCTCCCTGACACATAACCTGTCTTTTAGTTCACACTTGATAGCATTAACTCTGAAAGAATGTGTCCTGATTTTCACAACAGTACTTATGGAAAATATGGTTAACATTTCCTGTAAGAGTTCATTTAATCATAAAGAATGATTCCATCTACTGCTGTACAGGAAATTGCACTAACAATCCATCTGAGATGCTATAACTTGTAATGTTTCCTCATAGAACTTTTTACAATCATTATAAAGGGGGAGGAGGAGGTTTCCAAAAGCTACACTTAATCAAAGTGCAACAAAACTTATCAACTAACAAATGAAAAAGCAGCACAGGTTTTCTGTGATAATGTCATTCAACACGAAATCAATCCTCAGAAATATTAAACTAATAAAACATATGCTGAAAGAAAAAAATTAATGTCATAGGTAGGCTATATTCTTCACTGCAAAATCAACAAAGCATTAATATGCACAAATTCAATATGTCTGGCAGCCCTGCAAAAAAACCTGCATGGAATCCAATACACAGCAAAAGGCTACAGTTGAGACTAGCTGTCACTTGCTGACTTACACAACCGCTGCTACTGCTGGCTATTGTGCTCTCTGTGTCGATGGTGGAGTCAGTCTAGTCAAACAGAAAGACAGACATACCTAGGCATCTCATTGCAGGTAAAAAAATATACACAGCTGTTTCACAACCCATTACATTTGTGTTCTGAAAAAGCTACCTCCAGAAAGAAACTGGACTGATTGTTGATAGTGTTACATTATCAATCAAAAAGCTTTTTCTTCTCCTTCTCTACTGAATACATTTCAATTAATCACAAGAAGGGCAAAGCCCATACGACTCACATGCTTGACCTTGACCTTTACATGACCTTGACCTTCAGGTGACCTTCAATGTCAAGGTCAAACAACTAAACCTACCAATGACATCATACACAAAGAAATGCTTTACACATTTTTCCAACCAAAATACACGTGACCTTGACCCAAGGTCAAGGTCATCCAAGGTCATGCAACACAAAGCTGTCAATTCAAGACATAGGAAGCACAATGGTGCTTATTGGCACTTTCTACCATGAGATATGGTCACTTTTAGTGGTTCACTACCCCATTTTGGTCACATTTCATAAGGGTCAAAGTGACCTTGACCTTGATGATATGTGAACAAATGTGTCTCATGATGAAAGTATAACATGTGCCCCACATAATTATTAAGTTTGAAACAGTTATCTTCCATAGTTCAGGGTCAAGGTCACTTCAAAATATGTATACAATCCAACTTTGAAGAGCTCCTGTGACCTTGACCTTGAAGCAAGGTCAACCAAACTGGTATCAAAAGATAGGGCTTGCTTTGACCTATATACCACTTGTAGCTAAGGTCGCCATTCTCAATAACGTGGGAGAAAATTGGGAAAATGTGAAAAATGACTGTTTTTGAGACCACATTTATGGCTCCTGTGACCTTGACCTTGAAGCAAGGTCAAGTCACTATGTATGTTTTTTGAGGCCTTGTCATCATACACCATCATGCCACATTTGGTGTTGATAGACTTAATAGTCTCCGAGAAAAATCCAACGTTTAAGTTTTTTACGCCCGGACGGACGGACGGACGGACGCCCGGACGGACGGACGACACGGCTCAGTACATAGACTCACTTTTGCTTCGCATGTGAGTCAAAAATGAAACCTTTTTATCTTGCTCATCAGACTTTCATTGGGACATGACAATCTGTCAAAGCTGTCAGGAATGAGTAATACTAAACCCAATATTCCAATACATAGCAAATGGGCACAGAAACAAATATATGAAATCTGTCACTCAAGGTGACGTAGGTACAAACATTCACTTCATCAAATTTCCCTTTCACAGTTTCAGGATGGCTGTACGTGAATTCCACCAGGCAAAGCAAATGATGGATGTATAATCTTACAAATGTCATGATATAAAAATAATTCAATGCCAGGATGAGATATCTCGCTGTCCATGGCAATATTGATTCTTCTTCCAATCTCCTTACACTCAACCCCTCTTCCAAGCAGCTACATAGACTGGAGACTATCACCGCTGAGCACTGCAAACCCTGATGTAAAACTGCACGGAAAAACCTGAAATGGTCTCCATGCATTCAGAGCATGTGCAGTGCTTGACTGGATTAAAGATGTGTAAATAAACTATTTTCCTGTTTTATTTCCTATCTATCTATACACACAATTAAAAAAAAATCCTTCAAGGAGAGCCCTTACAGTTGCACAGAGTAGACATGAACCTATTCACTAGCCTGGGGATTCTGTGTCTGCTACTTTTGGCTGCCTGATCACCTGTGAATTGCTGCTGTACCATGAAGGCTTCAATAGTGCCTGAAACCTCCATGATAGTCAGAATTCACAGCAACATGGCAACACAACCATCAGCTAAAGTTCCATAAGAAGCCAATCTTCACATGCGCAAGGCATTACGGAACATGATAATCAACCCACATTCCTCCTGTCCACCCCACTGCTCCTAGGGCACCTGACCTCATGACAAACAGCCTGCCACACTAAAGAAAGTTACAAGAATCTGTGACAGTTGGCTCCAAGATCAGCCGGCACTCACCGTGTCTTGTGTGGACTTCCAGAGGTTGACCAGCAACTTGTAGACTGAATCTCTGCCCATGAAGGAGCCAAAGACATACTGAAACCACACATAACCTTGGTTGTTACATGCAGGAAAATTGAGGATAAACAGTTCAGACTGATAGCTTTCTAACACCCATAGTGATGGTTGTTACATGCAGGAAAGTTGAGGATAAACAGTTCAGACTGATAGCTTTCTAACACCCATAGTGATGGTTGTGTTTGACTAACTGTTCAAACTACAAAAGCATGTCAGAGCAACCAAGGATGAATGCAGAGTGATTTTCACTGCCATCCAAGATTCAGCAAGTGCAGTTCCAGGCTACAAAGTACAATAGCCCCTCATCCCCACCTCCTCTAAATGTTTGTGGTACACAGTTTTCTCTCATACTGACATATCACTGATACATTTTCCCCCTAAATAATTGACAGTAATGGTTAAATGCAATGTTGGTCAGTGAAAAGAATTGCACATCTAACTTTCATTTTGATATCTTGACACACACAAGTGAAATCAACACAAAGGTTAATCTTGTGCTTTAAAATTATATTTAAGAAAATCAAAGTTGCACATAAACCATTTGGTCATGAAACACATCCCCCATCCCCCTTTGCCTATTTGTGCCATTCCATTTTATTCCGTTATGACATGACATAGATCTAGCCTGGCATCTGTTGTCTAAGAATGGCAATCACTCAGTGCACTGCTAACCAATCTAAGATCAACAGTTTCCAACATGCTCACTTTTTCGTTGGCTGTCTGGATGCCGATGGCATTGGGAAATATGAGAGCCATTTTCTCTCTGGTGATGCTGATGACTGATTCCATTGAGATTTCCAGCTGTAGGCATGACAGAATCAAAGTTGAGGGGAGCAATGATTTTTTTTTAAAGGACAGCTCAGTTCACATACATTAGATCAACACAGATTTCAACAAACAAAAACAAAATCCCTTACCAGACCATTACAGGAACATATTATGTGAACCTCCACCACAAAATTAGATGTCATCTTGTCTCATTTCAAGATATCGGCCATATAGAGTGAGAGGGCTTAAATATGTCGGTAACGAGATTTTGATTTTGAAACATATATCCATTTGTATATAGCACAACATGTTTTTCTTAGCTTTCCACAGGCAGCTGGTTACCTGAACCAATATATTACATTCAAAATAGTCACTGATGACAACATTGCATTGCCTTAAACACATTGCATTGCCTTAAACACATTGCATTGCCTTAAACACATTGCATTGCCTTAAACACATTGCATTGCCTTAAACACATTGCATTGCCTTAAACACATTGCATAAACTTACAAACCCGTACCAGTGGGTACTAGTCTTCAGTTGCTCTAAGTGTAGTCACTTGTCCCCATATTTTCAAGCTTTTTACATCAAGGACCAAAAAAGACACCAATTTGCATAGCTCAGAATGTCCAAATGTAAGCAGGTGAATGCTCCCATATGGTTAATTAGAAAAATGATTGGAAAAGCAACAGCTAATGCAATACAGTGTAAAAAAACACACACCAAAAAACCCCATCTGAACTCGCCCAAGCATTTTTGTTTTAGAGATCATCTCTGACAAGTCGACTGTCTTGTCCAAATACTGTTTTTGTTCTATTTAGATGCATGCAAAAAGAGGGGCATGAGCACACAATAACACAGGTGTGCATATGCATGCACACAAACCCATCACCCACTCCCAGACACTCAAACTAAGGAATGGAAATTACTTGACACGAGGTCTAAGAGACCCCAACACTGCAAAGCAGGCAACATTAAAATGTCTCACTTGGAGAGGTCCTACCAGACAGAGGTCGGAATAAGGTATTAACCTCTGGTCTGCATTATATAAAAAATCAATGCACCACTCTCTTCCCAGTCAGCATGAATGGCACACCCTGTGTTCCTAGACCACTACTCTGGCTGCTGTAACTCTTAACATGGTATATGAATGTGGGTGTCTGTGTGTGAGTGAGAGACAGAGAGAGAGACAGACAGACAGAGACAAGACAGACACAGACAGAGGCCCAGACAGACAGACAGACAGAGACACACACACACACACAGATAGAGACACAGAGAGAGACAGACAGAGTTCTGCAGCCATGTTCTGGTGAAATGTAATGGGTTTAATATGCACCAGAACAGGCACGGCACACACCAGACTGTCCTAGACCTATAGAGGAAATTCATCAGCTTCCTCTGTCTTTGACTGTGGAGTGGACATCATGTTGCAAAGATGCCTAGGCACACCAAGCATCACAATATATGCACTAAATCTACCTGTGAAAACACAAGCTTTCTCCATGTCTGTGAATTTGGAGTGGACATCACAAAACAGAGATAGTAATGCACATTTGTACATAACAAGAAATGCTACTTATTCACAATTAATTTCACTATCCTCCCCAATGTCTCTGAATTAGGAGTGTAAACCATGTAACGAAAACAGTAGGTCACACTTTCACATAATATCACATGTTCTATATTCAAGAAGAAATTCACCGACCTCCCACTGGATATCAAATACTGAAATAGCAAAGACACCAAAGCACACCTCTACATAAAAACACAAGCTCTACATGTAGATCTACCCGACGAAACTCACCAGCCTCCCTCTGCCTTTGATTTTGGAGTGGAAGCAGATCCAGTTGGCAGACAGGTACATCCATCCCTGCAGCAGGATGTCCCCCTTGTAGGCACAGGAGAAGTCTGCAACAGTCACCACCACAGTTTGACCTTTCCAGCTTTATACTGGGATGACTATTCATTCTCCCTTCATGCACCTTAGTATCACCACTGTAAGCCCCTCCCTCCTTTCATGCACCTTAGTATCACCACTGTAAGCCCCTCTCTCCTTTCATGCACCTTAGTATCACCACTGTAAGCCCCTCTCTCCTTTCATGCACCTTAGTATCACCACTGTAAGCCCCTCTCTCCTTTCATGCACCTTAGTATCACCACTGTAAGCCCCTCCCTCCTTTCATGCACCTTAGTATCACCACTGTAAACCCCTCTCTCCTTTCATGCACCTTAGTATCACCACTGTAAGCCCCTCCCTCCTTTCATGCACCTTAGTATCACCACTGTAAGCCCCTCTCTCCTTTCATGCACCTTAGTATCACCACTGTAAGCCCCTCTCTCTTTTCGTGCACCTTAGTATCACCACTGTAAGCCCCTCCCTCCTTTCATGCACCTTAGTATCACCACTGTAAGCCCCTCTCTCTTTTCATGCACCTTAGTATCACCACTGTAAGCCCCTCTCTCTTTTCATGCACCTTAGTATCACCACTGTAAGCCCCTCTCTCTTTTCATGCACCTTAGTATCACCACTGTAAGCCCCTCTCTCTTTTCATGCACCTTAGTATCACCACTGTAAGCCCCTCTCTCTTTTCATGCACCTTAGTATCACCACTGTAAGCCCCTCTCTCTTTTCATGCACCTTAGTATCACCACTGTAAGCCCCTCTCTCTTTTCATGCACCTTAGTATCACCACTGTAAGCCCCTCTCTCTTTTCATGCACCTTAGTATCACCACTGTAAGCCCCTCCCTCCTTTCATGCACCTTAGTATCACCACTGTAAGCCCCTCTCTCTTTTCGTGCACCTTAGTATCACCACTGTAAGCCCCTCCCTCCTTTCATGCACCTTAGTATCACCACTGTAAGCCCCTCTCTCTTTTCATGCACCTTAGTATCACCACTGTAAGCCCCTCTCTCTTTTCATGCACCTTAGTATCACCACTGTAAGCCCCTCTCTCTTTTCATGCACCTTAGTATCACCACTGTAAGCCCCTCTCTCTTTTCATGCACCTTAGTATCACCACTGTAAGCCCCTCTCTCTTTTCATGCACCTTAGTATCACCACTGTAAGCCCCTCTCTCTTTTCATGCACCTTAGTATCACCACTGTAAGCTCCTCCCTCCCTCTCCTTCACACAAACCATCCTTATGCCTCTGTCTGCCCCTCTCTTTGCTTCTGTCTGGCAATCAAATCCATGACATGTTTGACAAATGTTTATCCTCCCAGTATTAAAACTTGAATACAGATATAGGACATGCTGGCAAAGTAATTCACTCACAAACTAACTGGAGGACTGTGAAATGCCTATCCATTAATGCTGTCTGCCAACAATGCCTATCCATTAATGCTGTCTGCCAACAATGCCTATCCTTTAAATGCTGCCTGCATCAACTCAGGCAGACCTCACCTGACAGGTCCCTGCCATTCTGAGGTCATTCCTTGGTTAGGACTGCTGGCTCAAACAGGTTTCCATATGTGCTATGTTCTATGTAAGAGTCAAGCTACTGTTAGAATATACAGATGCACACATGCATGCACCCACCACATACATACACACACACCCACCTGCACCTGTGCACACCTGCGTGCACACAAACACACATACACACCTACACACACACACATACACACACACACATTCACAGAAGAAGTAATCACTCACAATCAATAGGTTCTTCATCTTTAAGCACAGACTTGAACAGCTTGTGGAACTTCTCAGTTCTTGATCTGCTTAGGTTTGGAGAAACATCCTGCACGGAAAGGAGAAATGTTGTCATGCCAACAATCAAACACTCACCAATCTACACCACAAGTCAGACTGCCAGTTGCTTCCTGTTGTCTGCATGAATATGACAAACTAATCCTGCAGGCAAAATGTGCACTCATAACCTTTGAAAGCACAATTGACACAAAATAATGTAAGAATGCATCGACAGAAGGGGAGATTGAAAACCAAACCCTACCATTTCCAACACATTCTCTAATAAAGGCAGTGGCAGCAGAGGACATGAAAATCAATACTGATCATATCAAAGCTTTATTACGTGCACACAATAAAAGTTATCATACATTGATTTAAAAAAAAGATATATCAGAAGAGTGACAATCAACATTTAAACATTAAAATAACAATACTGATTTATATAACCAAGCAAATTCACTCACCCTTGGTGGACCTTTATCCATCATTGCAGTACTGGGAATGAGAAAATCAGGGAATAAACATCTCATTTAGTCTGTGAGCATCTATCAGTTCACAAGCATCTCACAGAGTGAAGACAAAGTAAGATGCTGGAATTTGCTATCAGTGCTAACAACTCTCTGAATATAGTCCACTTTCATGTTTAAATGAGTTCAAAGATCGCTTTGAACATGACTAAGAGGAGTAAAATGTTCTCATTGTACTAACAATAGGCAAGGCATATTGAATCCCAATTTCATTTGGTAGAACCACAAGAAGAGGCATGGACAAAAATATTAAAGATGTTGAAATTAATTAAAACATCAAAAAAAGAATAGTTGCAGTCTAAGGGATTTTTCATTATTCCTCCATAATCTTATATCTTCCCTTCCTCCATATCTTCCTCCTTCACTCCTTCCCCCTTCACTGGCTCCTCCTCCTCCTCCTCCTCCTCCTCCTCCTCATCATCATCATCATCGCAATGCCCATCATCTTGCACAAGCATGAACAACCAGAAAACCATGGTGTCTGCATACCTGTAGCTGTCATCCTGATTGGTAGGGGGCGAGCTGGGCCTGAGGGAGGGGGAGGGCAGAGTGGGGGGGAGGGAGGCATCATTGGGCAGAGCTGGCAGGGGGGAAGGCAGGACGGCAGACAGAAGGCTGCCAGGCAGGGAGGGGCGAGAACGCAGGCGCAGAGGAGGGCCAGGGTCCTCTACCTCCACACGACTCAGTCCCGGCAGCGACTTGCTGTCAACAAAAACAACAACAAGGTCAACAAAAGACAGAAAACAAAAGTAGAATAGAAAAAAGTCAAATGCAAAAATAATGTGCATTACAGCCACCATCATCACCATATTAAAGGTAAAAAAAGGTGTGGTTTTTAAACAGTGACTCATCACCCATGTCTGGGTTTCAAACAGCTTGACACTTTACCCCCTAATCACTGAGCAGCTTGATCAATCCTTCAGGTACAGCATGACAAACATAGTGACAGACATTTAAGGCCCCCACAGTCAGGTACCAACACCAACTCCACTCTCTAAGGAGTATTCCAACCTGATGCTGGTTCATGGCCGCATACAAGGATTAAACACACTACAAATTGCCAACATTACCCTCTCAGGTACCGGGTCTTACTCCTGGGTGGGGAGAAGCAATGCTACTGAAGCATTTTGCTCAAGGAAGCAACTCTAGAAACAGCACAGCTTCAAACGCAGTACCCACTGTTTGCAAGCGACTACACGTCAAGCGACCTAACCACTCGGCCACAGAGCCCATTGACAACAGGTTTACTAACCATAAATGCAACTACACCATTTATCAACACTACCACTACCACCAACACCGGCCGTTTAATGAATAGTCTAAGTCTTTTCATGAATTTTGAAATGCACTTGGTTCTATGGTAAAACTGGTCCTCATTCAGGGATACTTGAATTTTATTTCACTTCAACAGAGAAACGCTTAGGAAGATTGTTGCTTCTACTGCTTTTGGGCAGAAAGAAGAAAGAAGAAAGAAGAAGAAGAAAGAAGAAGAAGAAGAAGAAGAAGAAGAAGAAGAAGAAGAAGAAGAAGAAGAAGAAGAGGAGCAGGAGGAGCAGAAGCAGCAGCAGCAAGAGGAGCAGGAGCAGCAGCAGCAGCAAGAGGAGGAGGAGCAGGAGCAGCAGCAGGAGCATGAGCAGCAGCAGGAGCATGAGCAGCAGCAGGAGCATGAGCAGCAAGAGGAGCAGCAAGAGGAGCAGGAGCAAGAGCAGGAGCAGCAGATAAGAGGATGAGGAGGAGGAGCAGCAGCAGCAGCAGCAAGAGGAGGAGGAAAAGGAGGAGGAAGAGGAGCAGCAGCAGCAGCAAGAGGAGGTAGAGAAGCAAAAGAAGACATATAAGGAGCAAGAGAGAAAGAAATAAAGAATTAAGGGCAAAGATATTTCCAACAAGGCAAGTGCAAAACCACAGAACAGGAGGTCATCCCACTCATTTTCCAGCCAAAGAAAGCAGATCCAGCCAGAAAGCACCTCTCCCTGTTGGCACGCTGCTCCCTTTCAGTTCTGACGCTCACTAACTAAATCTCTCCTGACAGTTGTGAAGCCAACCATGCACACAGGCATCGATCTGAGCTTTTCCGAAAACGCCGATCTTTTCAAGCAAAAAGACAGGGTAAATCAGGTCGCCAGGTGTTGCCAGTGCACATCTCGACAAGCCCGAATCTAAGACTGGAGCATTCCGTCCAAGAGCCCCAAATGCAGCTAGCTGGGCGAGACGTGAAGGCAGTCAAAGGCGAAACAGAATAAGGACGCAAGGGCTTTGCGTGGCAGGCAGCAACATAAATCCAGCAATAGGTCAAACGTGTGTGTGGAACGTAAAGGAGCAGCACTCGATCGTGCAGCACTGACGCATGGCAAAGGGAATAAGCAGATGCACATCAAGTGTCCCCCAGCCTGCAGATTTTAGGTAAAGCAAAGCTAAATGCCCGCCAGCCCACTGGCAAGATAAGACAGGAACATGTATATGCCCATGCACAGAGCCATAGCCTACACACACACACACACACACACACACACACACACACACACACACACACACACACACACACACACACACGGCATTGTGTTCCTGAGATTCAAAAACGAAATGCAATGCTCTATCTCTTATCAGCTGGTTCGTGTATCTCTCCAGCCAAAACCTATGCCTAAAATCTGAAAGCTGGAGAAGAGAACAGGGGCGAGGAGTCGGGGACTGGGACAGTGGTCTTGCGTTGGCTTCAAGCATGCCATGACGTCATTTGACCGCCAAGCTTGCAACCTACGCCACCAAAGCACCGGCTCAAAACGCCATTGACGGTGAGAGCTGGGACGCCAAAACATATTTTATTAATCTTTCCTGTTTTTCTGTAGTTAAAGACAACAGCACGAAGTTCGTCTTTCAAAAAAAAAAGAGAGGAAGAAAGCAGGCTAGACAATCTCCAATATCGTTCATATTCATTTTCCGGCTCACGATTGCTGTCCATTTTGAACTAGGTCTCCAAGTTACGTTGGCGCGTCAAATGCAACTCCTAAAGGTCACGCCAAGCATTAAAAAAAAGAGAGAGCAGAGTCTTCATCGCATGCGCGAATGGCATGCGACAGAACAGAAACAATCGTCTTTGTACGCGGCTAAAATGCTTGCGCTCTCTCTCTCTCTCTCTCTCTCTCTCTCTCTCTCTCTCTCTCTCTCTCTCTCTCTCTCTCTCTCTCTCTCTCTCAAGCCCATACTAGGATGAAACCCCAATTATACAGTATCCGAGAGAAGGAAGAGGAAAACAGAGCCAAATTCCTCGGAGACTTGACGCGAATTGTCTTGGATGGACGCCAAAAAGCGAACACCCTCGGTCTTCCTGCTTGACCTTAGAACTGCTCTCAGACATGTTTGTTCGTCCGTCAATTCGTCTGTCATTCTCTCTCTCCCACCCTCCCTTCCCATGGGCTGGGGGTATGAACAGACACACCGCGTCTCAGGACGAGATTCGTAAGAGGAAAACAACTAATAAAGTCTGACTGATTAGCTCTCGCACTAAGCTGTACTAGTGATTTTCATGTTTAGTGGCTTTTCATAGCCGACCAAAATAAAGTAGAGCTATACATCTCTCTCTCTCTCTCTCTCTCTCTCTCTCTCTCTCTCTCTCTCTCTCTCTCTCTCTCTCCTCTCTCTCTCGCCTCTCTTCTTCTCTCCTCTCTCGTTCTCGTCTCTCTTCATCTCGCTCGCTCTCTCTCTGGTGTGTGTGTGTGTGTGTGTGTGTGTGTGTGTGTGTGTGTGTGTGTTCCTCTGTCGCATTCTCAACAAGGAAGTTAGATTTTGACTAATTAGTTATACAGCGTATTATGTCTTTAGTGGTTATTATTCACTTGGAACAACCTTCTCCACATGTGGGACTTTCAGGCCCCAGAAGGTCTGATGAACTTCGACACCTCCAAGACTGGATTTTGGTGCCAGGCGGCTTTGAGATGCCAGTTGTTGTGACTGCCTAATAGTCTGTTGTCGCTCTAGCGTAACCTGCCCGCTAATCAGATTTTGCGCGAGAAGGCGGAAGAGTTATTTATGGCTGAAGGCTATCAGTGGGTCATTTGCTTATCTTTCCCGGAGTACAGTTGTCGCTCCTCAGTCATTTTTCTCCACTACAGGAAGAGAGTCTCATCTGGTTCAATCTGCCATTTGAAGTGATTCTGCCAAGAAACTGCATTGCCTTGCGCTAATCCGTACGTAATCCTTGATGGAAGTGTGCCGAATGCGGAAGGGCCATTCAAGACTGAAGAAATTAGAGTAGGTATTGCTGGCTGTGTGGTCTGGTCTACTCCGTTGTTGCTGTTTGTGGTGATAACAGCCACAATTATGACTATACGGAAAATGATTAAACTTGCACAACTTACGAACTTATGCATTACAGCATCTTCCAACCATGATTATTTGATAACTAGACACGAATGAAGGTTCTGTAGATACGCCTTTAAAGCATCGACATCTGCAGGTCTGAACTTTCCTCCCTCCTTTCTGTCTCAAAAGGAAAGAAGGATTGTTAACAGCAACATTCGAATACGAATCTTTGTTCGCATCGAAATAGCGTAGACAGTTCTTTTAAGTCACGCCATCATGAACCTCCAGCCTTGAGTTAAAGGGAGTGAATACGTTTTCAACGAAAACACGATGATGGTGAAAGTTATTTTGATTCAGACGATGAAGAAGAAACGTAAGCGACCTGCACACAATCACAGGAAGCCACGAAAGGAAGACAAAGATTATAGGTTACACAACCCATAATCTTTGAGGAAGATAAGTTAATTAACCGTGCGACTCACTTCCTGGAATTATCATCGAATGCCGTTGTCCGATTTCTGCCTTTATGAACTATCGTGTTGGTTTACTTTGCTGTTTTGGCTAGTAGTCTGTGAACTCAGTAAAGCACCCGAGACGAGTACGTTCTTGAATTCACACGAACCGCTGTTGCCGCAGAAATTAATCGCGTGCGCTCAGCCGGTTCCTTTCGAGGAAGACGTTCTGCTGAAGATAAGATCGCAACTAAACTCCCATGCTCTGTACCACTGTGGGATGCGGGTGAGAATAGACCCACCACCACCACCACGGCTCTTCGCCTTTGGCAACGAAGACGCACTTCTGTACAGTCACCCAATGAGACTGCAGTGCGCTTTTTC
Source organism: Theodoxus fluviatilis (assembly GCA_034096865.1). Taxonomy (NCBI): domain Eukaryota; kingdom Metazoa; phylum Mollusca; class Gastropoda; order Cycloneritida; family Neritidae; genus Theodoxus; species Theodoxus fluviatilis. The sequence goes on from JAWQFJ010005354.1 coordinate 84,208, forward strand.
ACCCCTCTTTATACGTATATGCTTATGTATGTACATGTACACACGCACACTCCTTTGGCTGCCTTGGAGGCTCATGAACTGACTGACGCGCACACACAATTAGTCGATCCCATCCAGTGGACACCATGTCCACGGGCACACTGAATTTGTGACCGAGTGGTCAAGGCTCTTGACCAGCAGTCGGTTGCGGATAGTGGGTAAGGCGTTCGAAGCTGCGCGGTTCTCAAGAGTTGCATCCTCGAGCAAGATGCTTAACTACCTTTGCTTTTCCCCACCCAGGAGTAAAACCGGGTACCTGAGAGAGCAATGTTGACAAATTGTGGTGCGAATAACCCTTGTATGCGGCCAAGAGCCAGCATCGGGGTGAAATACTCCCCAGTGAGAGTAGATGGTGCTGGTAAATGATGTGCGTCTTAAATGTCTGCCACTTTGTTGTGAGGTACCAGTCAAGCATTGATCAAGCTGCCCAGTGATCAGGGGGTAAAGTGTAAAGCGGTTTGAGACCCAGACATGGGTGATGAGTCGCTGTATGAAAGCTAACCTTTACCCTTTTTAACTTTTGGATCGTCTATGAACCCGTGAGCAAATTGCCTATGTTGGTATTCCAAGGAAACTTGTGAGGCTTCTCTAGCATCTCCCCCTGTAGGTGGGGGTAAGAATAGATCTACCGCATCTCCCTTCGCGATTCGTGAAAAGCGAATAACTAAGGACATCGTGACTTGCTCATACTTAAACGCTCTTTGGTGATTTTTCAAGCTCAGTGGCTTTGCATCGCATACAAAGGCTGAGCGGC
>JAWQFJ010005355.1:5000-18891 GCA_034096865.1 Theodoxus fluviatilis
ATGGAGTAAGACAGACGGAGTAAGACAGATGGAGTAAGACAGATGGAGTAAGACAGATGGAGTAAGACAGATGGAGTAAGACAGATGGAGTAAGACAGATGGAGTAAGACAGATGGAGTAAGACAGATGGAGTAAGACAGATGGAGTAAGACATATGGAGTAAGACAGATGGAGTAAGACAGATGGAGCAAAGACTATTCTTACTATATAATCTTTGGATGGAGTAAGACAGATGGAGTAAGACAGATGGAGTAAGACAGATGGAGTAAGACAGATGGAGTAAGACAGATGGAGTAAGACAGATGGAGTAAGACAGATGGGGTAAGACAGATGGAGTAAGACAGACGGAGTAAGACAGACGGAGTAAGACAGATGGAGTAAGACAGATGGAGTAAGACAGATGGAGTAAGACAGATGGAGTAAGACAGATGGAGTAAGACAGATGGAGTAAGACAGATGGAGTAAGACAGATGGAGTAAGACAGATGGAGCAAAGACTATTCTTACTATATAATCTTTGGATGGAGTAAGACAGATGGAGTAAGACAGATGGAGTAAGACAGATGGAGTAAGACAGATGGAGCAAAGACTATTCTTACTATATAATCTTTGGATGGAGTAAGACAGATGGAGTAAGACAGATGGAGCAAGACAGATGGAGTAAGACAGATGGAGTAAGACAGATGGAGTAAGACAGATGGAGTAAGACAGATGGAGTAAGACAGATGGAGTAAGACAGATGGAGTAAGACAGATGGAGTAAGACAGATGGAGTAAGACAGATGGAGTAAGACAGATGGAGTAAGACAGATGGAGTAAGACAGATGGAGTAAGACAGATGAAGTAAGACAGATGGAGTAAGACAGATGGAGTAAGACAGATGGAGTAAGACAGATGGAGTGGCGTAACAGGCTCCTCGTTAGGCTCTTCTAGTCCACTAGAGGCTTCGCCTGCCTTCGAAAGAGTCTCTAGCACAGTTCATATCACGTGATAGAACTAATCCGTCTCAGAATATTCATAAGGAAATCACACGAGAGGTCTGTGGGATAGCACTCTGCTCCCTCACATACGCCGTTAAAGTAGTTCTAAGACTATTTCGCACAAAACTCATCAATTACGCTTGTTGAGGCAATAAACAAACGTTTATTCGATAAAATAAAATATTTGTGTTGAAATGGAAACAAGTTTTGACATCTGAATGATTTCTATAAAAAGTGGGAAAAATAGTATCCAGAACGAGCTATCCTTGGCACAAAGCTGTAATGTGAAGGGTCAAGTCTATAACGCATTCATTGCGAACTGTGCCAGAGTCACTACTGACTCGGGTTCACAGAATGCGTTAGGCCAGGTCTTTGTCCACACGTGGTGGAAATGTGTCATGGACAAACGAAAATGGAGAGCTGCCTATAACTTCACGGGGTTTTTACCTGTACATGTACTTCGAGCCTGCTTCATCGCGTCCATAACCAGACCCAAGTGACGCGCTGAAGAAGTGTGTTGATGACGTCACACGAACAATAAATTGTACAATCCGTCGAGAGGGGGCGTGGTTCCAGATTGAAGACTGTAGGCCTGTCTATATTTAGACACTGTCACGGTAACACAGCTAGGTCGATATCACCTTCCTCACTGGCCTTGACCTTCATAGCATCCAACTTCAAGGAGTGACGGTTGCCATGACAGAGCCCAGCTCTTTCCACATGCTCCTCTTTTTTTGCTACTTGCCAGTGTTGTGCTTTATGCGCAGTTATTTCCTTCTTCCTGTGGCTCCAGATCCGCTAGCGAACCCAGCTGATCCTTTCGGATCTTCCACCTCTTCTTGTCTAGACACTTAATTGATAATCTGTCATGGATGACCGGGATACATCATTTCTCTGCACGTCAGTCTGTATGTGTGCCTGTCTGTGTGTGTGTGAGTCGGTCGGTCTATCCGTCTTTGTCGCTCGTCTGGCAGTACTCTGTGAGTGTGTGTGTGTACGCACATGTGATGTGTACGTGCATGTGTGTACGCAGGTGTGTATGTGTGTGTATACGCAGGTGTGTGTGTGTGTGTGTGTACACACGTGTGTGTGTACGCACGTGTGTGTGTACGCACATGTGTGTGTGTTTACGGACATGTGTGTGCGTGCATGTGTGCTTGTGTGTGCGTGTACATACGCACGCGCGTGTGTGGGTGTGTACGCACGTGTGTGTGTGTACGCGTGTATGTGTGTTTTCTGTCAGTCAGCCAATGCAGTCAGTAAGCCAGTCGATCAGTCTGCCTGCCTGTCTGCCTGCTTGCCTGTCTGCCTGCCTGCATGCCTGCCTAATTACAGCCTAATCAGGGCATTGCGTTTCGAGGCACAGCTCAAAACAAAAAGTGGTAGAAATTGACTTTATCTCGATCATGAAAAGCTGCTGGCAAACACGACAACTTGTCTCGTTTCCTTGATTATTTGTGGAACCTTCCAGGCATAGCATAATCATCCTAAACAGCAGTGCAGATACAGCTGATTAGAACTGTTAGCCTTTCAGGTGAAGAAAATTTAACTCAGGTGAGCCCATTTGGGTTTCTCTTTCGTGTGTTTTGTTCGATCATTTTCGGCTCCATAACTTTCTAGATTTTATCTGCCATAAGCCGATAAGGGGCTTTTAATTTCTTGGGGGGGGGGGGGGGGGGGGGGGGGGGGGGGGGGAGGAAGGGGGATAGAGTAGATTTGTCCTCGTTATAGTAGGTGAAACAATGTGAAATGCCATGATAATAAGGTAGCCACGACGGAATTTTATACTGCTCTCGTCGCATTCCTGATGCCATCCATACCACGGACATGCAATATATGAAAGAATTGTTTTATAGAACTAGTCAAATAATGGGAACATCACGTTTATCGAACAGCGTTTTGCGATGCCGAGAGTCGGGCAAAAGCACAACTGAAAATCATGAGTAGACATACTTAAAGAAGAATAAATTTGAAACAAATATTTCGACACTGCTTTGACACTGAAAGTCTTACGAAACGGGAATTGTGCTAATTAATGATCCTCTGATATTCTTCATTCGGCGATCACTCGCTTCGGTCATTAGCGTCGAAACATGTTGTTCATACACGAGAATAGGTTCACTCATCCACAAGTGTTTGGGTATTGAGTTGAATATAATTTTTTATGTTATGTGCAGCAAAAGTCAACATGGGTGTCATTATTTCGAGAGATGTATAGGACTTATACCACCTACCTTACGCGTTCTTCTTTTGCATCGGAAATGGATATAACACTCAATCAATGTATTCAACGCTCTCAGTGCCGTCATATTCGTCGCGCATAAGCCATAACGCACTGAATTTGCTCTTTCTGTCTTTTTGTCAGTAGTGTAATTCTATTTCTAAATGACGTGAAAATCTCTCTCTCTCTCTCTCTCTCTCTCTCTCTCTCTCTCTCTCTCTCTCTCTCTCTCTCTCTCTCTCTCTCTCTCTCTCTCCATCACTGCCAGCCGACGTGACAACCATCACGAAACATTCTGCTTATTTTCTCCTCACCCCTTAGGCCTAACGTCTCTCATTCTAGTAAACTAGAGATTTCGCCTACCGGCAAAAGTGACTCGGGTTTGCAGAATGAACGTCTCTCGACTCTCCGGTAGGCGTGTGGGACTAAGAACGGCCTTTGACCCATTACATCAGCCACAGCGATCATGAGTAAGACGCGTGCACGAGGCCCTCAACAACACTGAAGAGATCGGGAATAACTTGTATGCAAATTTCACACACAAACAATTGTGCAGTTGGCCTACTTCCTCCATGAAATAAGCGCACGCAGGATTTTGTTAAGTGCGTCAAACGCAAGCTTTCACTGGTGAGCTGTCGGCAGGGTCCTTGGCGGGAAGGCGCGACTGGCGGGAGACGCCACGACGTAAACATCAACATCGCGACGAAGATGACATCTTGGCCGCATAGCGAGACCACGCACTAAAGGCCAGACTTCACACGCTGATCACATGATAGTTCCCATTTCATTGGCTGCCGGGAACTTGCCCCCGTTTTTCATTGGTCGAGATCTCCCCGCCCTTGCCTTGAATCTGTACGGGGATTGAACCATCGTATAAATGAAACTACTACATCGCCGAAGGAACTCAGTCTCTCGTACACCACAATGATACAGGATAGCTGTGCATACCCTCCGTCGCCACCTGACACACCACCGGTTCCCGAATCTGTGAGTTGACACGATATTTGTATTGCAGTTATTCAGCTTGTGTATTAGTCAAACTGTCTACAAATTGAACACACCGAGGAAGTATAACAAGAGAGCAGACGACAGTTGATTCAGACGCTGAAGGAATACCGGTCTCTGTGGACGAATCTCGGGTTATAATTCTTCTTTTCCGATGAAAAGATTAGCCCAATACACCACCCAGTTTATCTGATTATACGAGGAAAATGCTGGATGTTTCAAGTGTGTAGTTGTGCTTGTATTGCCTTCGACTGTATACGTGAAGCCTTTGTCGTAAGGATTTTCTAGATGCGTAAGAAACGTTTTCCTATCAGTATCACTATGGGCTGGCGTTTGCGTCTTTCCGTGATTGTTTGAAGTTTATTCGTCACATTTGAGTAATTTCTGCCAGGGAAAATGTTTCTCATCTCAACGGCCACTTCTTGTAGGCAGGTAGTGTCTTTTTCTGCGTTTGTGTGTACACCACTGAACACGCATCCAATGCGTGCACGACCGTCGACCCTCGCAGTCAGAAAATTATGTAGGCGTCCGTGGGCGGCTACGCTGACTGACAACGATGTCTGCTGCTCGAAAATGCATGGATGTGAGATGGAAATGACTGAGCACCATGAGGAAGATTTTTTTAAAGGTCATGCACTCGAATAGTTATGCTGATTTGCTCTGAATCGAGGAAATTTAGGAAATGTTTACGCTTGGCGGTGGGATCATCACGTGACCTTGCCCATGCCATATTTGGCAAGTTTACACACGCCCAGTAGCACGTGTTGAAAGCGGGATCACCCTGAACGGTGTCGAGGCAAGGGAGTGCCATAGTGTGTGGAAATGTTATCATTCATAGTTGCGTTGTCGCCATTCATAGTTGCGTTGTCGCCCTTTCTCTTGACGAATATATTATTGTTTCGTGGTTTTAAGTATTCACTCACCAGTGTTTGCTGGATGAATAAATAATTCATGGCAATACTGTAGGCTGAATGTTGGATAGATTAGTTTAACATTGTTTTGAAATTGGAAGGAACAATCAAAGTATGTATTACCTGTCACAGATGTGTAGTAAAGTTTCAGCAATTATTTGAAATGAAATTTTTGATTTTTTGGTTGATACAAGAGATGTAGTCATTCTACTTCAACTGAAATAACACTTGTTTTGTGAAGGTTCCAGCTACAAATTTACACCAGTTGACTAAGTCCATTCTATTTATGTTTTACTCTAGTGCTGGAGTAATCTATTTGCTGAACTAGATGAGAAAGGAGCCCACCATGTTATTTGATGCTCAATGCTTCTATGTCATTGGGAGAAATGATTGGATTTCACATTGTTTTCTAAACTTGTATCACTGCAAACTGTGATGATCATGTGATGCAGATGAGGTCTTTGGGACACATAAGTATGCTTCTGTAGGTCAGCATTAGATTTGTCCTTTTATCTTTTGCAGGAACGGGAGCCGATATCGGTGTTCAGAACGACGTATGTGCATCCTTGGAAAAAGACATGGAATGAACTTCCCCTTCCAAAGCCTCATCTCTACGATAAATGTCTCCCAGTGGAGGAACGTGATGCTGCTGAGTGTCTTCTGGCAATCAGCAAACAGGGAGCTGAACGTAATCGTACTCCATGCCCTTCAGTGCAGCCCTTCTCTCCACTCCTGAACTGTGTGGATTCAGCCTGCCTGTCACCAGCACGGTCTGAGGACAGCCAGGATGCCCCAGCCCTCCCTCCCAGGCGCATCTCCAGGCTGGCACAGGTGAGTGTCCCATCAGTCATACTGTATGATTGTATGAGTGCATGCACGCAGTATGTATTGAAGGCTTTGAGGACTGGTGTTGGAATTAGGAAATGAGTATTCCCTTTGCTCTCTTAGTCCAGATGCTGAGAAGTTTTCAGCTGTTGCTAAGATGAAAAGCGCGCAATGATCTGTGGAGATTGAGATTCTCTCATAGTATTTAATGTAATGGATGCATACTGTTTGTATAATGGAAATTAAGCTGCCTAGTGCTGACGATTTGTCCTTGGCTTTTTGCAGCTCCTTATGGAGGGACCTTCACCCTGCAAGAAGCGCCATGTGGAATCAGCTGTGAGCCAGCCATTGTTCAGTCCTCCTCAGCGCAACAGCTTTCCTGTCTCTGTGATTGTCTCCAATACCATGGAGGTCTCACGGAGAAGTAAGCCCACATCTGTAGGCCTCCCCAGCCAAGCGCCTGCCTCCCCATCAACCCCCTTGGCTCCTACCTGGAGTACTGCCAGCTCCTCTGCTGCTGGGGTCACTGTGCCTGCTGCCATCACTGCAGCCACCCTAGCTGTGCGCCAAGCCTTCAGCAACAGGAGTGCTTCTCAGACTGTCCAGTCACCCAGCACTCCCTCCACCAGTGCACCTCCAATCACCACCTTAGTCTCAACCACCCCCTCGCTGCCAACAGCCCCCATCTCCCAAACTGCTGCCACCAGTACAATTGCCCCCATTGTGGTGTCTGGGAGCAGTCTGTCCATACCCTTCTGCCTGCCTTCTGCCCCCATCGTCCAGGTCATTGTTGTCAATGGCAACCTTGGTATGCCCTTGCGGCCTGTGGAAGGGGGATCCAGACTTGGATTTTTGGACAGCTTCCATCCCATTGCCCCTGCCCCTTCCGCCACCCCCTCAAGCAGCCAGGAGGCTGAAAGTGGGGAGCTTGGGCGCCCTCGCATCCACAGGTGTCACTATGCTTCCTGCAAGAAGACCTACTACAAGTCTTCCCACCTGAAAGCCCACATCAGAACTCACACAGGTATGTTTCACTGTGGGGAACTGATGCACTCCCATCTCCTACATTGTAATGCCTTATGTCCATGTAGTCGGCTCTCATTCTGGCCTGCCTGCCTGCCTGCCTTTATTGACTGGCTCGTGCTCTACCTACTTAGTTTGGCTCTACTATAATTATTAAAGCAAAATATTTTGCTTCAGTTTTAATTTTGGTGATACTGATTGTTGTTTTTTTGTTCATGGGTTTATTTTGTGTTTTTTTTGTTTCATTTTCTTGTAATTGTTTATATATATTGACTACTTCCTTGAGTCTAGAACTGTTGCCAAAAGGGTTTATATTTTCAAAAAACTGATGCGTATTGATGCCATAATTTGCTTTTGTAATGTACTTTTGCTTTATCAGGATTATTTGCTTTTTGCAGGTGAAAAGCCATTCCACTGTTCAGATCCAGGCTGTGGACGTCAGTTTGTGCGATCAGATGAGCTGTCACGCCATCGGCGCACGCACACAGGGGAGAAGAAGTTTGCATGCTCACAGTGTGACTGGCGCTTTAATCGTTCTGACCATCTGGCCAAACACCTGCGTCGCCATGAAAGCAGCAAGAAGACGCCTACTCGCCTCCGCTTTGTGGGTCAGACCTCCAGGGAGTAGTGGTGAGACCTCAGTCATGGCCAGGCCTGCAGTGGGAGTTCTCAATGCTTTCTCTACCATGCAGTGACAGTTCTTGCACCAGGCTGTACCCAGGGAAGCCCAGTAAACAAACCATCACTTCCTTGTGACACTGGACCATCTGGATTTACAGCATAACTAGTGTGAGAAGTCATTGTCAGGTTTTCCAATTTTGCTCATGTTTTGATGGTGCAAAGTCCAACATGTATTTTGAGCAATTACTTTTAAGGGCAAGAACATTTTGCCAGGAACAAATATCAATTCCATGCATGGAAATGCCTGCTCAGCAACCTCATTACTGACCAAATGTCTCTGATGTGGACCATATTTACATGGTACCAATGAAATATTCTGGAAGTTCAATGTTTTGTACTGGTCACAGACTGAGTGTGAAGCACCGGAGGTCTGAGGTGCTATATTGTTATCCTGCCATCCACTTTCACCCTTTCAGGGAAATCTTTCTCTTGTGCCCATATACTTTGTACCCCTGGTTCATCTCTTCATTGTGGCAGCAGGGATGGTGAACACGAGATTCTTTTCTCAACTACTTGGACGTCTAACTATCCCTCATGAAATGGTCACAGGAGAAGCTGGATAAATCTGTGCACTCTCTTCCAACTTATGCTGTTATCCTGACTGTACAGGTACTAGATAGTAGTGCAATATTTGTCTGACCAGAGAGTCAGTTCTGTCTTATTTGTGGTGTCCTCATGAGCTTGAGAGACGAGAGACATTTGTTACACAGAGAACACAGTAGCACAACAGCTTTCATCATGCACACATCCCAGGCAGCTGTGGAGGCTCATTACCTTGTCCTCTTGGCCTGTCAGAGCATGAGACTGGTTGAAAAATATGTCGCAAGTGGTGGGAAGTGCAGTCCAGGGTGGAAACACATGGTTTTTTATGTTGTGGTGTAGAGGCATGTTGATTTTCCATGTGCAAGGAGTATGATGCTGAGAGCTTCTGTTGTGTCTGCCAGGAGAATGGAGAGATAGACGGCTGGAGAGGAAGTGTTGTGTTCTCGCTTACCTTACACTGCAAGCTCACCTCACAGATGCAGTCATTACCTCTAAAGGCTGCTATGTATCATATCTGGTATTCACTGTTTTAGCATTTGCCCTGACTGCTTCGAAGCCAAATTTTTATCTTGCCAACATGTCATTTTCAGTCATTTTGCACAAAAATCGAGGTAAATTGTTTTTACCTGGCACATGAGCAAATATTGTGTGTCTTTCTTGATGATTTAGGGTGGCTCTCCTTTTGGTTCTGCTGTTTCTTAGTGTTTGGTTGTGCTTGCTGAGGAAACTTTTAGGGATATGTTGGATGGCCTATCTAGTTAGAGAGGGAGTGTTGACACCTGGTAGTCATTTTCCCTGATGAAAATGGCAGTGTTTACCATTTTATGCAGATTGCATTCTTAGGATGGTGAAGATTGTGATACGCATTCATTGACAGTGATACAGTTGGTATATGGATTTAAATGTAAACTGATTTTGTTCCACATATTTGCAATGACACTATCTCACCCATGGAGATGCACATCTTGGGAGAGAACTGTGTTGAGCTGTCTTTCTTGCTCACAGGTGTCTGTCATCTTTTCTGCACGCAAGCATTTCATGCAAAGTTGGAAAACGGATGCAACCCTATGTCTGTAATTGGCATAGGGATACGCTTTTCTCCTCTTCTTCTCAGCTTGGGCATGCACAGGTGCAAACCATTTCCCTTTAGGCTTCAGTGTGGTGGCATTGCACCATAGAGAGAACAGTTCGAGTGCTGCAGGCTTCAGTGTGGTGGCATTGCACCATAGAGAGAACAGTTCGAGTGCTGCAGGCTTCAGTGTGGTGGCATTGCACCATAGAGAGAACAGTTCGAGTGCTGCAGGCTTCAGTGTGGTGGCATTGCACCATAGAGAGAACAGTTCGAGTGCTGCAGGCTTCAGTGTGGTGGCATTGCACCATAGAGAGAACAGTTCGAGTGCTGCAGGCTTCAGTGTGGTGGCATTGCACCATAGAGAGAACAGTTCAAGTGCTGCAGGCTTCAGTGTGGTGGCATTGCACCATAGAGAGAACAGTTCGAGTGCTGCAGGCTTCAGTGTGGTGGCATTGCACCATAGAGAGAACAGTTCGAGTGCTGCAGGCTTCAGTGTGGTGGCATTGCACCATAGAGAGAACAGTTCAAGTGCTGCAGGCTTCAGTGTGGTGGCATTGCACCATAGAGAGAACAGTTCGAGTGCTGCAGGCTTCAGTGTGGTGGCATTGCACCATAGAGAGAACAGTTCAAGTGCTGCAGGCTTCAGTGTGGTGGCATTGCACCATAGAGAGAACAGTTCGAGTGCTGCAGGCTTCAGTGTGGTGGCATTGCACCATAGAGAGAACAGTTCGAGTGCTGCAGGCTTCAGTGTGGTGGCATTGCACCATAGAGAGAACAGTTCGAGTGCTGCAGGCTTCAGTGTGGTGGCATTGCACCATAGAGAGAACAGTTCGAGTGCTGCAGGCTTCAGTGTGGTGGCATTGCACCATAGAGAGAACAGTTCGAGTGCTGCAGGCTTCAGTGTGGTGGCATTGCACCATAGAGAGAACAGTTCGAGTGCTGCAGGCTTCAGTGTGGTGGCATTGCACCATAGAGCCTGAAAATGTATGGCAACATACGCGACTGCCTGCGGAGAACAGTCATCGAACGCCCGATGCTAGCAAGGACAAGGTGTGAATGCTGAGTGGACCCATTAGCCGCGCAGAGAGAACCCGCATGAAGCCCTGAGTAGCAAGTAAACGAAAAGTGCACACAAAGAGGGTAGCAGGGCCGCTCAAACGGCTGCTCCTATGAACAGTATTCTCCTAAGCAAATGAACCCAACCACTGGGCCTACATCAAGACTAGTCTGTAATACACGTCGTCTTGACTATGGAGAATTTACTCGTCCATGGTGATCCTACACCACACTGGCCTCATTGACGATGCCAGAACGCACCACTAGCTCAGGCACTGAATCTGCATGCTCCTTAGCTGTCGGTAATCGGCCAGCCTGACCCATAAGCGCAGTCACCTGCCCACATTGAAGCTTGTATATCCAGTATTGACACAGAGTCATTGCTCGGCTGAGATGGACGAAGAAGGGAGTACGGATCTCGTTGAGGCTCGTCCAACGCACAGTCTCCAGTATGTCTGATAGTGGATATCAGACCAGTCTAGAAGTACGAAAATAGCAGCAATTCATGTTGATAGGCATGAATCGATGCTACTTGTGGACAGTGTGTTGACTGTTTGATTGCTGATGGTGATTATAAGTCCACAGTACTCATTACCAGAATCGTAGATATGAGCAGTGTAACTTGATTGTGGGATTATGATAGTGATGCTATGTTGAGGCATGTGCTAGAATGTTGACAGGTGCGTTATTCAGTGTGAGTGATACATGGTGGGGCCGCGAGTATGTGATGGTAGCTGTGGCGTGGATTCATGATGTGATGAGCAGAGGTTCATAGTCTGTGCCTTGGCTTTTTGTCTGTGTTAGTGTTACTATTGAGTTACTGGAAGTGCCTTTAATAGGTTATGGTGCTGTAGATTCCTGTGTTAGTGTCAATATGTGTTAATTTATTTGTTCTACATTTTGTACAACTGAATAAAAAGTTTAACTAACTTTGATCTTGAATGTTATCTGTGAAAGTCATCTTGGTACAAATTCCTCAGCTGGGAATATCCTGTTCCAACAGGCTTGTTCTGGTATCATATGATATACTCCATATTCCGATTGTGAGATGGGACTGAGGAGAAGAGTTGGATGCGTGTAGTAGTGTGTGGAATTGATGTACTGGGGCTGTAGGTGTAGTTACTGTGTGGAACCAGCGATTGTAGAGTTGGTGTGGAGACACCGTATGGTTTGTGCTTACGCCTGTGTAGTGTCTGGTGTAGTGATGTAGCGTGTTTACCTGTGGAAAAGATAGATGATTCAAGGTGCTTGTTCGGCTAGTGACTGTAGCACTTGGTGTCAGTCGTGTAGGATGGAGAGAATGGTAGTGCTTATGATTCCGATGGTGGAGTGTGCTGAGTGCGTCGTTCGATTTTGTGGAGGAGTTTGCCTATGTAATAAGTTCAACGTGATGTCGATGTGAAGTATGGGTGAGTCAATAGAAACTTATAGCAGGATTCTTATAGACTGCTCAGTGCACTCAAGCAGCCAAGACTCATCGGTCATGCCCACCATTCAATAATAGCAACCCAGCTGCTACCAAACAACTTCATATAAGCACAAAGTGCATACGACCGCAATGCCAACGCAAACGTGCAGCATAACACATGCTACAATTATTATATACCTGCCTACACTGAAACATAGTGCGGCAAACCGAGGTTAATAAGAGCCGGAACTGAGTTGCAGTCATAAGGTCCATGGCTCCATGTTTTGCAACGAGTCCGAATTGACCCTAGTGCTGGCTGGAAGTGTGCTCTAGCAGTGTTATGCTCTCTTGGCGCATATCGCGATCTCTCGTCTCTCCTGACTCTATCTGCGCTCTGCTCTACTGCTCTTGCTCTCTCTCTCTGCTCTCAGGGAAGTAGCTGATTCACAGCCGGTCACAGAGCTGAGCGACGCTAGCCCAACTCACTGAAGTCAGTAACAGCGTTTTGTCACTGAGCTCTAGTGTTCCAAGATCAACTTTTTTCATAGCGAGGGGCCAGGCTTGCGACTGGCCACCCAGGACCATCGTCAGTACAAGCAATGATGGCGGAGGGCTGCGCCCCATCAGACCTTGTGGAGACTATTTCGTGTAGACTTATCTGCCTTCCCCCGACCCCCTCAGTTTGTATAGTTTCTCTCTCTCCTCATGTTGCGTGTACGCTCTAGTATCAAGTATCTGTGCTAATCTCTCGTTTCATTTAGCACGGCTCTTCTTCTCTGGTCTCATCGTGCGAGGCTGTCACTGTCACCATGTGACGTAGTGTGTGGGGGCGTGCGGTGCTGGTTTGTGTAGAGTCTGTGATGTCAATCGTAAGGCCTGTCGCTGTATGGTCCTGTCCAGTCTGTCTGTTGTCTTCCTGTCATGTCTGTCTGTACTGTGGCTGTGTAGATAAGTGTTTCTCGGTCTGTGTCACGTGCCTGAGTACTCTCAAGGGAAGAGTTCCGACGTGACGTCGCACCGATGACCGTTCGCTTGCCCTCTTGTGACTCTAGGTGCTATTTTTGTCTGCACCCATGAGTTCCTCCCCAGGGGGCTGGAGGGAGAGCTTGCTAATTTTGAAGAGTTAATTGCACTCTACATAATAATAAATACATAATAATAATAATAATAATAACTGTGTGGACTTGTAGATAGGCGCATTATCCTGAAGTTTAAGACATGCTGCAAAGCGCTACATTCAGCAAACCATTACAATGTATAGCAATTAACAAAGTCAAATACACCTCAAACGGTAATCTTAATAAACTCCTAATCCTATAGATGGTGCAAGAAATTCACGGACGACTTTCGACAAAAAATGATGACATACAGCGTGTCACGCTTAACCATGAAACTGGGGAAGATGCGGGGAGTGCATCTGAGAAGCGTTAGAGATCAGATAGAGACTTGGCTAAGCTTATGGGGCCCAAATGATATCTCTCATGCCATTTGAACAGAAAATGGAAATGCTTGACTTTGTTGCCTCCGTCCATAAAGCATCTGCAGCTCAAAATCAAGTGGTATCACTATGCTGAAAAAGGATAAAAGCGGGCACCGAGACACCTGTTATGAGATCTCACCAACTATTCACCGAGAAGCATTCATCAATTCAATGAGCAGGCATGAAGAAATTCTCCTAGCCTCAGCCTAACAGCTACGAGCGTGTGTTCAAATCGATGCCTGCATCTTACTCGGGGCTGCTCTGTGGACTCACACATTCCTGATGACATGTAAAATGTATCAGATCTTCGTGCCTATGTATTCCAATGGACTAAGATTCGACCCACTATTCTGTCCGGCCATGAGATCCCATGTACTTAGATTTCCACACGCTTTCAGCCCGACGATCTAGACAGTAGACACGTGCGCTACAGTGTGAAGGCACGTATCCATGTGAGCAGATCCAGATTTTCCCCAACCATAATTATGGCTACTATCAAGGCCCACCCCTGGCCGTAACGGATAACATGATGGGTGGAATCCGGACTGCTTGCGAGTGGTGGGGAATGTAGTGGGAGTAATGAGGTGCTACATAAGGGCTTGCTGGCTACGATGTACGTTAGTTTGTTTAACATTTGAGATGTGTTAGTAGAGAAATAAGAAAATCCGACTGTGTATGGCTTACATTG
>JAWQFJ010005356.1:0-37500 GCA_034096865.1 Theodoxus fluviatilis
ATAAACAAATTTGAAGTGAGTGGTGGGGGTTGACCACACCCCCACACCAGCCAGAGCACCTGGGGGGGGATTTTTTGGGGGGGGGGGGGGCCCCCCCGGGTTCCCGCTCACAAGGGGGCTATTTTTTTGGTGTGTTGGGGGGGGGGGGGGTGTGGGGGATGGGGGGGAAAATTTTTGGGGGGTGGGGGGGGGATGGAAATGGGGGGGGGGCAGATTTGTGGGTTGGTTTGGGGGGGGCGGAATTTTTGGGGGGAAATTTGGGGGATGGGGGGGGGGGGGGGGAAAACAATATTGGGGGGGGGGGCAAATTGGGGGGGGGGGGGGGGGGGGGGGGGGGGGGGGTTTTGGTTTGGGGTGGGGGGGGGTAATCTTTTTGGGGGGGGGAATATGGGGGTGAATTTTATTGTAATGGGGGGGGCTAATGGGGGGGGGGGGGGGGGGGGGGGGAAATTTGCTCATTTTTTTTTGGGGGGGGGGGCTCTCCCCCCATGGGGTGGGGGGGGGGGGGGAAATGGGGGTGGGGGGAACAAAAAAGGGGGGGGGGGTAGTGGGGAAATTTTGGGGGGGGGGGGGGGGGGTACAAAATGGGGGGGGGACAAATTGGGGGGTGGGGGAATTGGGGGGAAAAAAAAAAACAATTGGGATTGGTGTGGGTGGGAAAATGGGGGGGGGTGGGGGGGCCCCCATTTTTGGCGTGGTTTTGGTTGGGGTGGGGATGTGTTGAGTTAGGGGGATGTATTTTGGGAAAAAAAAAATTCGGGGGGAAAAGGGGGGGGGTGGGGAATTTTTTTGGGGGGTGGGGGGGAAATATACCTTCATCTGGGGTGGGGGTTGGGGGGGATAAAAACAAAAGGGGAAGTATCACCACAGGGACTTTTTGGGAAAAGTGGGGGGAGACCTTTTGGGGGATTTTTTTTGTGGATGGAAAATTTTCTTTGGGGGGGGGATGGGGTGATTGGGGGGGGGGCAATTTTTGTTGTTTTGGGGGGGAATGTGGGAATTGGGGGGGGTGGGAAAAAAAAAAAAAAAATGGGGGGGGGGGGGGGGGAATAAAAGGGGGGACAATTTTGGGGGTGGGCAAAAATTTTTTTGGGGGTGTGGTTTTTTGGGGGGAATTGTAAAAATGTATAAAAGTTGGGGGGGGTGGGGAATTGGGGGGGGGCCTCAATGGGGGGGGGGGGGTGGGAAAAAAAAATTTGCATGGGGGGGAAATTTTTTTTTTGATATAATAAATGGGGGGGGGCTAAATGTTGGGGGGGGGGGGGGGGAGGGAAAAAATGGGGATAAACGGGGGGAATTTTGGGGAAATGTTGGAATTTGGGGGGGGGGGGGGAATTGGGGGGCCCTTACCCCCGGCCCCATTGGGGGGGGGTTTTGGGGGCATGTTTGTTTTGGGAAAAAATTTTTTGTTTTTTTGGAAAAGGGGGGATTTTTTTGAGGGGGGGCATTGGGAGGGGGGGTTTGGGGATTTTGACTAAACGAAATTAGGGTGGTGGAAAAACTTTTTTTTTGGGGGGGGGGGGGGGGGGGGGGGGGGGGGGGCCATTGTGGGGGGGGGGGGGGGAGAACAATTTTTGGGGGGGGGAATGGGAAAAAAAAAAAATGATAAAGGATTTTTTTTCTAACCTTGGGGGGGGAGGTGGAAGGGGGATTTGTGGGGGTGGGGTTGTAAATTTTTGGTGGATAATTTTGAAAAAATGGGGGGGGAACGGGGAAGTTGGGGGGGCCAAAGTGGGGGCATTGGGGGAATGGAATGGGGGGGGAATAAATGGGGGGTAAGGGGGGGTATGGGCCCCTCCCCTTCCCCCCTCCTTTCCCCATTGGATTTGGGTATTTTTTGGGGGGAAAAAAAGGGAAATAAAAAGAGGGGGGTGGGGGTGGACAAAATTTGGGGGGGGGGGGGGGGGACATTTTGGGGGGGATGGGGGGGGGAAAATTTGGGGGGGGAAATAAAAAATTTTGGGGGGGGGGGGAGGGGGTGTGGGGGGGGGGAGGGGAAAATGGGGGGGTGGGGGGTGTTTGCCCAAAAAAAATTGTTTGGGGGGTTGGGGTTGGTTGTGGGGAAAATTTGGGGAACTTTTGGGGGGGGGGGGGGGGGGTGGGGGAGAAGGAATGGGGCCCCCCCCTTTTGGGGGGGCCCCCCTTTTATTTTTTTTTTTTTTTTTTTTTTGGGTGGGTTTGGGGGAAGTGGGGGAACGTTAGTTGGGGGGGGTGGAAAAAATAAAAAAACAAAACAGGGTTGGGGTGGGGGTGTGGAAAAAGGGGGGGGGGAAATGGGCCCCCCCCTTTTTGGGGGGGGGGGTTTTGTTGATTTTTTTGGGGGGGGGGGGGGGGGGGTTTTTTTTTTTTTTTGGGGGGGTGGGGTGTTTTTGGGGGAAGTTGGAAAAAAAAAAAAAAAAAAAAAGATAGGAAAAGGGGGGGATGGAGGGGGGGGGGGGCCGTTTTGGGTGGGGGGGGTGTTTTTTTTTTTTTTGGGGGGGGTGTGGGTTTGTTTTTTTTTTGGTTTTGTTGGGGGAGGTTTTGAAAAAACAAAAACTAAAAAGGGTAGGGGGGGGGATGGGCTTTTTTGGGGGTTTGGGCGGGGGTTTTTTTGGGGGGTGGGTTTTTTGGCATGGGTGTGAGTGGAATAGGGGGTGAAAAAAACAAAAAATAAACAAAAAAAAAAAAAAAGGGGGGAAAATGGTGGGGGGGGGGATGGGGGGGGGGGGGGGGGGGGGTGGGTTTTAATGTGGTTTTTGTTTTATTTTGGGGGTGTTTTTTTGGTTTTGGGGTTTTTTTGGGTTTTGGGGGAAAAAAAAAAAACTAAAAAAAAAGGAGGGGGGGGGGTTGTTTTGGGGGGGGGGGGGGGGGGGGGGCCCTTTTGGGGGGGGGGGGGGGGGGTTTGGGGGTTTTTGGGGGGGGGGGGGGAGTGGGGTCGGAAAGGGTCTTTTTTGTTGTTGGGAAGGGGGGGGGGGTGGTTGAAAAAAAAAGTGGGAAAAAAAAGGGGGGGGGGAAGGGGGGGGGGAAATTGGGGGGGGCTTTTTGGGGTTTTTTTTTTTTTGGTTTTTTTTTTTTTGGTGGGTGGGGGGCGTTGGGGACGGGTTTTGGTGAAAAAAACAAAAAATGGGGGGGGGGGGGGTATGGGGGGGGGGTGGGGGGGAAGAAAAAAAAATGGGGGGGGGGGGGATAACCTCCCCACCAACCCTCCCCCAACCCCATTGGGGGCTTATTGGAATTTTTTTAAAATGGTGAGAATAATAATAAAGTTTTTTTGGGGGGGGGTGAAGAAATGAAATTTTTTTGTAGAAAGGGGCCCCCCCCCCCCCCACCGCGGGGGGGGAAAAAAATAAAATTTTGGAAAAAGCGAAAAATTTCGTTGGAAGTTTTTTTAATTTTTTTTAGGGGGGTTATGGGGGGGGGGGATGGGAAAAAAAAATTTGGGGGGGGAAAAATAATTTTGGGGGAGGGGCGGGGATTTTTACCCCAAAAAAAAAAAGGGGGAGATTGGGGGAAAAAAAACATATTTTTGGGGGGGGTGGGGATTGATATATTGGGGGGGGGGGGTGGGGGGGGGGGGTGAAAAAAAATAAAAAAAAAAACTTTTTTAAATGGGGGGGGACTTTCTTTTTGGTCCCCCCATTTTCCCTAATTAAATAAACCCTTTTTCTTGTTTTTTTTTTTTACCCAACAAATTTTTTTTTCGTGCCCCCATTTCATTTTTTTTTTGTTTTTTTTTTTTCTTTAATTTTTTTTCCTTGGGGGGGCTCTTTGTTTTAAATATTTTTTTTTTGCCCCCATAAAACCCCCCAATTTTTTTTTTTTTCCAAAATTTTCCCAACTTTTTTTTTTTTTTTTTTAATAAACAAAATTTTTTTTTTAAAAAAAATATTGTTTCCAAGTAAAATGGTACCATTCCCCATCTTTTTTCAAATTTTTTTTCAATTTTCCCATAAAAAAAAAAAAAAAAAAAAAAAAAAAAAAAAAAACAATAACCCCCCCCCCCCCCCCCCCGAGGGGTTTTTTTTTTTTTTTTTTTTTTTTTTTTTGGGGTTGTTTGGGGTTCCCCCAGGGAAAATAATTGTTAAGGGGGGGGGGGAAAATTTTTTTTTTTTTTCCCCGCCCCAAACCGGGGGGGGAAAAAATAAATAGGGGGGGGGTGTTCGTTGTTCCCCCCCCCTATTGGAAATAGCAAAAAAAGGATATTTTTTTTTTTTTTTGGAATTTTTTTTGTTTCCCCCCATTTTTTTTAAAAAAAAAAAATGAGGGGGTTTTGTGAATTATGAATAAATGGGAAATTTAGGGGGGAAAAAAAATAAAAAATTGGCCCCGGGGGGGGGGGGGGGGGGGGGGGGGGGGGGAGGGGGGGGGGGGGGGGGTGAGGGGGGGGGACAAGATATATCTTCTTTGGTTTTCCCACCGGCCCAAACAAAAAAAAAAAAAAAAAAAAAAAAAAGGGGGGGGGGGGGTTTTTGTTTTTTTTTACAAAAACGTTTTTTTTGGGGGGGGGCCCCAAAACAAACCCAATTTAAAAAAAAAAAAAAATTACCCATTTTCTCTTCTCTCCAAAAAAAAGGTTGTTGGTTGATAGAAAAAAAAAAACCAAACAAAAAAATACGCCAAAAAAATAAAAAATAAAAAAAAAAAACAAATAAAAAAATTTTTGGGGGCTCCAAATTTTCAAAAAAAAAATAAAAAAAAAAAAAAAAAAAAAAACAGGGGGGGTGGGAATAAAAAATAAAAAAAAAAAGGGGGGTGGGGGGGGGTGGGAATAAAAAAAAACAAAAATTTGATTTTTTTTATTGTTTTTTTTCCAAAAAACCA
Source organism: Theodoxus fluviatilis (assembly GCA_034096865.1). Lineage (NCBI taxonomy): Eukaryota > Metazoa > Mollusca > Gastropoda > Cycloneritida > Neritidae > Theodoxus > Theodoxus fluviatilis. The sequence continues at coordinate 4,801 of JAWQFJ010005356.1, forward strand.
ATTTTAAAAATAAAAAAAGCCCCCCCCCAAAAAATTATTTGGGCCGGGATTTTATTTTTGCCCCAAAAAAAAAATTACAAAAAAATTTTTCCGCCATTTTTGGTGGGGGGGGGAAACCATATAAAAGAAAAAGGTTTTTTCCCCTTTTTTTGTCCAAAACAAAAAAAAAAAAAATAAAATAAAACATAAAACCTTTTCCATTAAAAACCGGCCCCCCCCCCCGTTTTTTTTTTTGGGGGGCCCCATTTTTCCCCCGGTCAGGGGGGGGATACTAAAAAAAAAAGGGCCCCCCAAAAAACCCCCCAACACCCCCCCCCCACCCACCAACCTCCTTTTTCCCTTTTGTTTTTTCTGGGGGGGAAAAAAAAAACAAGGTTTTGCAAAAAACCAAAAAAAAAAAAAAAGGGGTGGAAAAAAAATGTGTATATTTAAAAACAAAAAAGGGGGGGTTTCCCCCCCATCAGGTCCCAAGGGGGGGGGTTTTTTTTGGGGGGTTTTTCCCCATGGGTTTCATAAAACGGGTGGGGGGGGGTCTGGGGGGGGTTTGGGTTTGTTTCGGGGGGTGTTTTTTTCCTCCCCCACCCCAATAACCGTGGGGGCCCCCAGGCCGGGGGGGGGACCCAAAAAATTAAAAAAACATCCCCTAAAATCCCCCCACCCCCCCCCCAATATAAAACAATAAACAAAAAAGGGGCTTTTTTCGAAAAGGGGAAAAAAGGGTGGGGGGGGGTGGGGGGGTGATAACGGGGTGGGGTCTGTTTCCCCTTTTATTTCCTTTTTGTTGTTTTTCTTTATGTGGGGGGACCCCGGGGTGGCGGGGGGGGGGGTGGGTGCTCTGTCCCCGTTGCTGTTTTTGTTGTTGTTTTTTTGCTCCCCTTTTTCAATTTTTTTGGGGGGGGGGGTCGGGGGGGGTGGGGGTGCTCGGGAAATAGTTGGGATTATAAAATAATGAGAAGTAGGGGCGGGGGGGGGGGGGGGGGGGTGGGGCCCTATTTGTTTTTTTTTTTTTTTTCAAAAAATGTTTTTTCTAGCATCAAACTTTTGTTCCAGGGTGGGGTTTGGGGGGGTGGTGGGGGGCCCCTGTGGGGGGGGGGGGAGGGGGGATTAAAAAAAAATAAAAAAAAAAAGAAAAAACAAAAAGGGGGCGGGGGGGGTTGGTGTGTCGTTGCACCCCCCGCCCTCAAGGGCCTTTTTTTGGCTGTTTTGGGATTGGGGTGGGTGGGGTGGGGGCCAAAATAAAAAAATAAAAAGTTACACCAATAAGAAAAGAAAAAAGTTGTGTGGGAAAGGAAGTTTTTTGGGGGGGGCTTTACCACCCCCCCCCCCCCCACCCCCCAAAAAAAAACTTTCCCCAAAAAAAAACACACATAGGGGGGGGGGGGGGCCCCCCCCGGGGCGTTTATTTTGTTTTTTTTTTTTTTTTTTTTTTTTTTTTTTCTTTAATTTTTTTGGGTTTTTTTTTTTCTGGGGGGTGGCGGGTGGGTGGCGAGAGGGGGGGGGGGGGGTGGGGGGGGGGGGGGTGGTGGGGTAAAACTTGTTTTTTTTTTTTTCCCTTCTGGGGGGGGGGGCCGGGGGGGGAGATGAGTGGTGGGGGGTAAAGGGGTTTGTTTTTCTCCCAAAAAAGATTTCCCCTGGTTGGGGGGGAAAAAAGAAAGGGGGGGGCCCAAAACCCCCCAGGGGGGCGGCCTTTCTGTTTCCCGGTTCCCCCCCCTCACGGGGATCCCAAAAGTGGTTGGAACTCAGTTTTTTTTTTCTTTATTTTTTTTTTTTTTCCCCTTTGGGGAATATATCATAAGGGGGGGGGGGGGGGGGGTGGGGGGCCCTATGGGAAAAAACACATTTGTTTTTTTTTTTTTAAACGGTCCCCATTTTTTTTTTTTTTTTCTTTTTTGTTTTTTTTTTTGCTTTCTTCTTTTTTTTTTTCCCTTTTCTTTTTTGGGGAAGGCTTGTTTTTTTTTTTTTTTTCTTTTTGTTAGGGGGTGGTTCAGGGGGGGGGGTTTTTCCCCTACAACTGGGGGGGGACCTTTGGGGGGGGGGGGGGGGGGGGAGGGGGTGAAAACTATACCCAAAACCCCCCACTTTGCTGTCTATCCAAATAGAGTAACCAACAAAAAACAACCCCTAAGGGGGGTGGATGTTTTTTTTTTTCGGGTAAAAAAAAAGTTATTTCCCCCAAAACAATAAAAAAAAAAAACATTTTTTTTTTTTCCCTTTTTCAAAGAAAAACAATGGGGGGGCTTTTTCCCACCAAGGGGGGCCCCCCCAAAAATAAAACAAAAACACCCCCTGTAAATCTCGGCAAAAAAAAAAAAAAAAAAAAAAGACAACCCTAAAATACAAAAAAAAATTCAAAAAGAAAAAAAAAAAAAAAAAACATAAAAAAAAAAAAAAAAAAAAAATACACAAACAAAAAAAAAAAAAACAAAAACAAACAAAAAAAAAAAAAAAAAAAAATAAAAAAAAAAAAAAAAAAAAAAACCCAAACCCCCCCCCCCCCCCCCCCCCCCACCACCTCCACTCCCCCACTGCATAACCCTTTTGGGGTGCAATGAACATGGTTCACTCAGCAATTTTCTTTCAAATGTTTTCCAGGAGGAGGGACCATTATCATGTAGTGATTGTTTTTCATATGGTTAAACCTCTGGCACCAACTTTCCATTTCCGGCAGGTTGGAGGGAAAAGCAGGATGTGACTGATGTCCGAAAGGGTAACCATCGAAGGAGGGAAGTGTGAATAGTTCTCCTCGAAAAAACATTGGGACTGCTTCGACCTTCCTCCTGGACGGGCAGGGTAGGGTTTTGTTCAGACACCTTCCAAGCTTGTGGTCATATTCATTCCTTCTCTCTTTTTGTTCAGGGCCAGGTTGGGGCGTTCTTGGGATGCAGAAATGGATAAAAACGGCCTCAATGTTAAAGAAGCGCCCAGCAGATCAATTTTTCCCATCTTTGTGTAAAAAATAGGTATATTACCCAGAAGGGGGAGACATTCCGCAAAATACATTTCTTGACATGCATGTGGGGTCTTTGTTTTTTTGTTGCCTTGGCAGGCAGAGACGAGAAATTCGTTAATCTCTTGTCCTGCCAAAACCAAAAGTGGTGTGGGTGAGTTTGGGGATGCTGGCACCATTGCTCGCCCCAAGGTGCCGGGAAGTGATAGGAGTGCTTGGTTTCATTTTTCTTTATCTTCTCTAGGGGTGTGGTGCCTCCACCTTTGAATGAAACAATTACCAGCAGGCACGGGAACCATTCATTTCTTGGAAGTGGGGGTTGGAAATTAACGGTGGTTTTATTTGTGTTTGGTTGGTTTCGCGTATCCGTTTCGCTCCATTGGATATTTTTTTTGGCTTCATTTTTTGTGAAGGACAATTTCACCTTTGTGTTCAATTCCACTCTTTATCTTCCAGTAACGTCAGTCTCAGACTTTACCCACGAAAGATGAGGGTGCAATCCAAGGGGTATATGGTTTGGATTTCTCGGAATAGGCTTTGATTGAATTAGTTTGCCAAAACATTACTGTTCGCACGACGAAAGAACCCGTAGTAGGGTACCAGACTGGACTTTAAATTTTTAGGATGTCGGGATATATCAAAGGTCCAAATAAGGTTTTTCTAGGAAACAGTGTTCTTTGAATATGTTGGCACATTGGATTAGCGACGGAGATTCCTCCTGATAGGGCTGAAGTTGTGCCCAATCTTCCTTGGTGGCGTTTTCTAGTGCTTTGCCTTGTTCCTATGTTTTAGGATTTCATAAACTCTTAAAAAAAAAACACTAGGGCCGTCGTTCGTTTTTTTCGTGTAATTTTTCCTTGTTCCTTTTCTGTTCAGAGGGAGTGGGCCCCAGCATACCGGTGTTGGCGGCCACCAACTCCCATTGTGCGCCTCAGGCCTTCCGACTGTCCTATCTTGCATATGGCTGGGTCAACGTTTCTGTTGCTTCCTGCTCTAGGGGGGTTGAGCAGGTTAGCCCTTAGCCTTCCTCCGGGATCTCGTCCTCTTTCAAGTCTGGTAAAAAACAGAATCAACCCCTGCCTTCGCGGGATTCCTATTTGACTGTTTGTTGAGTTTTTGTGCTATTAGTCAGCAGGTCAGCCTTTCTCCTTCTGTGGATGTGGGATGGGTTCCCAGCTGAGCCTTGTGGGTGTTTCATTCATGGTGGTTGGGTTGTTGTACCGTAACCTCGAGTTTTCCTTTCCAGGGGGTGTTCCCTTCTCTCCAGCGAGGCTTGGTTGTTGCATCTTAGTGTAAATAGCTGGTGTCTTTTCCTGGGGGCTGTGTGGGATTGGAATACCACTTATTGCAACTTGCATGGGCAAGCTGGTGCAGGGGGGGGGGGGGGGGGAATCCGGGCAGGATCTTCAGCCTATTCATTTGTGGGTTGGGGAGTGTTTTTGATGGCCTCGGTTGTTAAACCTTCAAACATCTACTGTAGCAAAAAAATCAGTTCTCTAAAGGATTTGCCTTTTGGTATAAAAATGGGGGTTAGGGGGAGTAACCCCCCCCCCTCCCCCCCACACGGAATGGACTAAAGTTGGATTTGTTTATTTTCTAAGCATACCCTTTACGTGGTGTAGTCTCTCATTTTTGTTGGCCACCAACTCTAAAGTTATTTCCCCACATTTTGAAACAGGATATACCAAAGCTATTTGTTTAGTATTTTTGTTTTTGCAATCAAATTGCCGGCAAACACATATTAAATTTATATATTCAATTGGGAAACCCAAAAAGCACACCCAGACATCCAACACAAAAAAGAAAAAGATAAAGAAGGAAATTTTTTATTAAAACAACTCTAAATCTTTTTCATATCAACAGAAGGAAAAGACCCCGCCCCACCCCCCACCCCCCCCTCCACAAAATCATTAAGAAAAAAATTTAATAGAAAAAAACGGAAATGTGATGTAAGTATGTGTATAAAGATTATTTTCGTGTCCAAAAGGGTATAAAGAATACCATTGCATAAATATAAAACATGTTTGTGAAGAGTAAATACGTCAAAGCGAAATTAAAATGGCAGTGTGGATATAAATTTTTTATGGAACTGACACATGGTATGAACAGATGGATGTTTTTGTTGTAGAAGGGAAGGGACAGGGAACCAGTTGTTAATGAATCCAATTCGTCAGGGACAGGGGGGTACCCCCGCTTCCCCCCCCCACCCCCTCCCCCCCCCGAATGTAATCTTGGTGGAGGAAAAGAATACTTGGGGTGGAGACAACCAGGCAGTACAGTGACACAATGATCACAACAGGGGGACTCACACGAGACAATGACAGCCCCATCATGGGTGACACAATGACCCCTATGGACCCAGGGCGCAGGGGATCACAATGGGACAGGATCCAGGGACACATTAACTGACAGACAGAGCTGATTAGAATTCAGGTTAAGGTGACTCAAGACAGACAGCAATGGACTAGGTGGATCGGGGATCAACAATGGACCAGACGGGGGACCCCTAGGGGACCAGGGGTGACAGGGGGGGGGACTTGTGACACAATGGGGTGGTGAGCAGGGGACGGGTGATCATGTGACGAAAGACCCGGATCTACAATGACAGTAACAGGTAACCACAATGACCAGATCAGGTGGGAACGTGGGGGACCAGGTGACCAGGCGGGACCTGTTGACCAAATCCGTGGTCTTTAAAAGGTCAGAGTGCTGTGTTTAGGTCTGGACCTTTCAAATGTTCACTGGGAAGCACTTTTCATTTGTCTACAGTTCCATTTCGGAGGTGGTTGGTTAGCCCAGGGACAAAGCCAAACCAAAAGAAAAAAAAAACCCGGGACTTTTGACCCGGCTGCAACGTACATTATTCTCGATAACATGACCTTTTTAACCATGTTTTTCATTTTTACCAAGCTTGGAGGTGTTTTGGGAATCTTTATTAGCCTTCCAGTGGATGGCGTAGTGAATGCCTGTTGGTTGTTTTATTGGTTGTAAAAATACCTGTTCATGTTCAGGGCATTTTTTCAGTATAGCTTCGAGTTCCTAGTTCTCCAGGTTTCTCTAAACCCCTGAGATTGTTGGGTGGTTATTGACTTTTTTTGCCACCACTGAGTGGACTTTCCTTTCGGGGACCAATTTCTTTTGCCTCCATTGCGATCTCTTTATCCTCTGTGGGCTCGCGCTGTTTTTTCGCTTGTGTGGAGGTCAGTCCATGGCAAGTAAGGGACAAGCCGTGTTCCCACTGCTTTTTTTTGATTGGTTTTTGTTTTTCTTTTCCCACCTTATTTTCTTTCTGGCTGCCGCCTCCTTCCCTTTCTCCCACCTTGGTTATCGGGGTTACCTCTTCTGCACGATGTGTCTTGGGTCCCAGCCCACTGCTACTTCCTGTCTTGGACACTGTGGGTGGGGGGACCCGTTACCCCCTACTCAGCTTTTCTTGCCTTTTTACACGGATTTCATCTAGAGCAGATCTGTTTCGTCACTGGTTCCAGAAAATGCTCTTGCCCCTGATCCTGGTTGTCTGCTTTTCCTGCCATTTCGTGAGTCGTAGTGGTCTTTATAGGTTGAGGGGAGATGTTCAGAAAATTTTTGTTTTTTTCATGGCGGTTGTTTTGTTGTTTAGCATATTCCTATTTGTCTAGGGCTAGTATCTGTCTCCTTCTGTAGTTGCCAGGATCGTGTGGTGAGTTGTTTCCAGGTGACCGCTTCTGCAGCTATGGGCTCGATAGTTTGTGTTGGATATATTCTGTTGTTGGTTTCCTTTTATGATGTTTAGCTCGTTTCTTAACATAGTTGTTTTGCATGCCTCTTTCCAGCAGGTCTCGTTTGGTGGATTGTGGGATATGGTTTTCAAGTGTTTTTCTCATCAGCTGCACTGGGATTCCTCCTATATTCCACCCACTATGTTTGAAGGCAGAGGAGCTTTTGGTTAGCAGATTTCGGGGGGTTTCGTTAGTTAAAGACATTAGTTCTGTTGCTTCTTGGACAGGTTGTTATCCCTGTGGCTGTTTCCCGCCAGTCCCGTTAATCGCCTTGTGGCCCCCACTGACGGAATGTCAAGGATGAGATGGTTTGTTTACTGCGATTGTTGGCCTTTCTTGGTCCCAGCGCGTTGCTCCTTGTTTGTTTGTGCCAGCAACTGCTCCACTGCGGGACTGGAGTTTCTTTGATGAATTTTTCTTCTGGCTCCCTCCCCCCCCCCCCCTCCCTCCCGCTTCCCTGCCCTCTTCTCCCTCTCACTCCCTCCCTTGCCTTCTACCTCCCCCCCCCTTTTGTTTTTCCGCCTTTGCTGCTCCCCCCTCCCTCCTTCCCTCCCCCCTCCTCCCCCCTTCTCTCCTTTTCCTTTCGTCCGCCCCTCCCCCCTTCTTTCCTCCTCCCCTCACGGCCCTTCCCTCCTTTTGCCCTAGTGTGTGGTTTTCCCTTTCCCAACTTCCCCCCCCTTCCCCGCGAATCCACCACCGTCCTCCCTCCTCCTCTCTCCCCCTCCTGCCTCACCCGCTCTCCCCCTGCGCCATGTTTCGCTCCTTTTCCCTCCGCGGCGCTGCGCACCCCCCCCTCCCCTCCCCCTCCCCCCTCCCCCCCCCCCCCCCCCCGCCTTTTTTCCTCTTGGCTGGAAGGAAAATGGGAAACTTCCCAGCCCTTGTTTTCTCTGTAAATAGGGCCCCTCCTCCCCCCGGGAAGAAATTTGAGTAACCCCTTTGTCCGGTTACCTGTCCCCGCTTTTTGATTTCATGTCTATTTGATAAATAGATGGGCTGTCAGCGATTGCCTCTGTTTCTGTCTTAGGAGTTTGTGTGGGTTTGAGTCGTCGTCTTTGGTTTTCTTCGGTTTATTGTGGTGGTGCCCCATTTCATTCTGGTGTTTTAGTGGAGCACATCAATCCCCATTCTCATCTTGGGTTTTACTGGAGGCGGCTTATCATCAAAGTCTGCGGAAATCTTTAATAAAAGATAGGAATCAATTCGTTCTTGGTTTGCCTCTGGCGCCGCGCCCTGCCTGCGTTTTCGGGTGCCACTTTGATCTTTTACGGATCGTGTTTGTACCATACTGTCTTTGTAAGCAATTTGTGGGGCGAAAAATACCCACCGGGGCCGCATCGAAAGACCTCCGCTAGACTTAATTGTGGGGGTCAGTAATGTTGGGATCTTATGGGTCGTTATGTCCTAGACAATAAACCTAATTTGGAGGCAGTGAAAAATTTAAGGGGGCTGAGGATAACGTATTCGGAACAAAGCTGACATCATTTGTCCGTTGCCCCATGCCTGTTAGGGGCGAATAGATAAATCTGCAGCTTTTATGCGTAGAGGCTTTTGAGGAGATTTTGTTGAGTTGTTAGGACCGGGGGGGGGACAGGTGGAGAAGAGGCACGATAGAAGAGACTATTAAAGAAAGAGAACGGCCTTCAGCCGGGTATTGATTTGGTGGGAAGTAATAAATTTTGGATGTAATTAAGAAGAATCGCGGTGGCGCCAGGATGTTATGGATTCGTTGAGGAGGAGGGATGAAAGATAATTGAGTGGAAAGTAAGAAGAGAATACCGCGCTTCGTTTTTTTGGTCTCTGCGCCCACGGGATGGTTTGTGTTTATTGTGTTGTGGATTTGATGTTGTGGTGGTGATTGAGAGGGATAATTAAGGAAAACGGCAAGCTTTCGGAACCTTCTCTTACATTGGAGCTTTTTGTCGAAGTTAAGTGTCACTTGTCTTAAGATGGAGAGCTGAGCTTGAGGGATACCGTCTGCTTTTAGCTCTCTGGTCAAGCATAAAAAATAACGAACCGGCCTCAGAACTCCCAGAGGGTCTATGTTAGGGAGGATGGGGAAAGAGGACTACCGACCACTCCAGTGGTAGTTAGCAAGAAGGGTCGAGGTTTGGAGCGGTGTGCCGTATTTTTTCTTAGTCCGGGAGGATGTTGATAGTTGGATTAGTTTGGAGCTCAACCAGCTGGCGGTGGTGTCTTGCGAATTGATAAGATATATAAAACTGGCCAACCCCCCCCCCAATAGGAAGCGTAGGAAGATTCTGTTTTTGGGTGAAGCCTCCTCCCCATGGGAGGGGAGGATAATGCCATTTTGTATTGGTGAAGTTGTTGAGGTTTTCAATGGGATGGAAGCAGCTGTGGCGGCTGTGCGACCATGTGGGTAGATGCCTCTCTGGGAGTTAGTGGTATATATACTTTGGGCATACCACCGCAATTTGGAGTGAGTAGAATGCGGATTGTTGTTTGTCGTCTGCGGGTACAGGGGGACATCACCTGGGATGGAGTATTTGTAGTGGGCCTCACATTATACATTGTAGAAGGGCTGGAGTGGCATTTCTATTATCGCGCTCAGGAGGCGGGTCTGGTTTTGTATGAATGTCAACATTACGAGATTTTCCACGACCCAAATAAGTACTCCCCCCACGGTCTATACGTCCTCGTAATAAATCAAAACGTGACTTTGTATTTTTTTTAGTTTCTTTTTGCTTATAAGGGTAGAGCGGGCCAACACCTTTTTGGGACTCTGTCACGGCTTCTCGTTTTTGGGCCTTACTCCGCTGTGATTGGTTTGCGGGGGGGAAGATGGGGATTCCGCCGCGCTTTTTCAAGTGACCCCGGCAAGTAGGTTGGAGGGATAGTTTCGTCTGGGCGATTTGTTGTGGTCGTGTGGGTCCTTTTTTTTTTTTTTTTTGTTTTTGTGTTTTTTGGTTTTGGTTTGAGTGGCGGCCTTGGTACCTTGCTTCTGTCCGTTTGGGTTGTTTTAGGGACGGGGGATCCGGGACCCCGGGGATTCCGCTGTTGGTGGGCCCCCCTTTTCCCCCCCTCCCCCCCCCCCCACCCCCCCCCCCTCTCCCCCCCCATCCCCCCTTTCCTCCTAGGTGTGCGAGCAGAGGCGGTCTGTCGGTGGGATTCCTTTTAGCATGCCAGGTAATTAAACTGCACCGGCTATGGAACCTTAAAATAGACTCCACTTAAGACGAGGGCACAACCCATGTCCACAATTTTGCAATAAAGTGAGATGGAGTCCGAAGACGAGTCATGTGTTCACAGTTGAGTTTAACTATTCGACTCCATGAGAAAACGTAAATGAGGAGAGACGCTTTAAATGGGGCTTTCAGATTAGGGGCATACTTAAAATTTGTGAAGGGGCAATTATGATCATTGTTATGCCAATTTGACGAGTATCAACAAGAAACGATCGAGGTGTATTTGAAGTTCGTAGCTTTGCACACGAATACTTCGACACTAAGAGTCGTCATGAATCGCCGTTTGGTAAGTTTGGTGTTCTACCAACTTAGGTCTTGAGAGCAAAAACTCTCTCTCGAGTAAGGGAAATTCCCTGAAACACTTCGAAGTCAGTCCGCATCACAGTCGTGGCTTATGAAGTCGATCGGTCGACTTTGGATCTTCATGATCTCGTTGTCTACAAATATGTAGAATGACAGGAAGAGGAGTGGCTGAACTGTATGCGGGGGAACAACTTTTTGAGAAGCCCGCCAATATTTTATACGAGTCAATATAGTAAACTTGAGGAAGGAGTCTTACATAGGAGGGACGCAGTGGCGCACCCGGGGGGTAGTGAGGGGGAGGGATGTTGGATAGAAAGTGTAGGAGCTGTGAGGAAGATGTTGGGTATGGGTCGGGAGGTAGAGATGTTGGGTGAAGCTGGGACGTGAGGAGATGTAGGGGGTGGGGTGGAAAGAGAGATGTTGGGGGCTGTGGGGGTGAAAGGAAGTGAGTGTGGAGGTGGTGTGGTGGCAGGATTGGACTGTTCAGGGGGTGGGGGTGAGGAGATGTTGGGGGTGGGGGTGAGGAGATGTGGTGGGGGAAGGGGTACGGTGGGATGAGGGGAGAGTATGATGGGGGTGGATGGGTTAGGTCGAGAGTTTGATATGTTTTAAATATTGAAGAAGTAGATTATTGGGTGCGTTGGGAGTGGAGGTGCTGAAGGGGTAGTATGGTCGTTTACCGGGGCGGGGGGGGGGGGTTTGGAGGGGTTTGCAACAAAACTTTATATTGGCCATTTGATGAGTTCAGCTAGGGAGGATTCTGGGATATTTTTACCTTTAATTTGAATTGCCTGTGAGGTCTATATAGTCGTATTAGATTGCGGTTGCGGTTGAGGAATTGTCTGGATCTTTTGACCAGCTTTTTAGAAAGGGTTCTCCAGTTACGCTGTGTACTTTGGGAAGGAGGGGGGACGTCTGGAGAAGGCCCAGGAGGGAGGGACGGTTCATGCTTTGTGGTAAGCACAGGTGTGGGCTCAATGAGGGTTATTTTTGTTTAGGGACGTCCAGGGTGAGGGGGGGGACTATGTGGGTCACCCCCCCCCCCGCCCCCCCCCACGCCCCCCGCAGCAGCAGTGAGTGTGCTGTGTTAGAAGGGTGGTCCAAGAAATTCCACCCATCCGGGGTAGGGCCCAGCCACAGGTACGCGATAAACAGAAGGATGTCCAGAGGGGGGGTCCAATCATCAGGAGATCTTGGTACCCCCCCCCCCCCCCCCCCCCCCGGTTCACTGTGATAGATTTCAGTTTTATGTAGGCTATTTATAATTATGCCTTTGTTTAACGTTGATGGCGTCATCAATGGTGTGTTGTGTTATTTTTCTGGGCATTTTAAGGAATAAAAAAACTTTTAATTACGGGTTTCTTTTTTTTTTTTGTTTCATTTGTTAAAAAAGATTTGTGAGTAAGGTTGTGCATCACCTTTTTTTTAAATTCCCAGAATTTCTCATGCTCCTTTTCTCCGCTGTGCCTTTATCTTGAGGTGGGTCGGAGGAGATGGGTGGGCAAAGGGTTGTGGAAGGGAAGGAGGATGGAATTGAAGTGGACAGGGTGTATGTTGGCAGTGGAGACAGTCCTATGGTGAAAGTTCTTTGTTTTTTATGTTAGAGACCGACATAGGGGAGTGTAGAGGCTCTAGCGGGGAGTGCTTCTGCCAGGTCGACACCGTCTGCCAGCAAGACGTCATTCAGTGCACGACTGCTAGCGTCAGCGCGGCGTGAACATGGTGGGAAACTGGTAGCGGTAATTGACGTCATTAGACGTGCGGGGTCCGCTTGCTCGTGATGTCATTAGGAAGTGCAGAGACCGCGATCGCATGCGATTACAACTCTCACTCCACGCGAACAGAGGCTTGAATGCTTCCGCCATCTGTACGTGCCGTGAAAAATCCACCAGTTCGTTCCTGCTATCTTCTAATCTGGCCTTCCGTCGGTGGAATTATTTTTCTTTTTTTTTTTGCTGTTCCCATTTTGACAACGGTCCAGTCCGTTTCCAGAATTTTACTGTCACGCAGTGTTTGGTCGACCTGGCTTGTACGTCATAAAAGAAAAGGGCAAAATTGAGAAAAATATCATGTCAGTCATTGATCGTTTCGGCCCGATGAAGTTAAGAGCAGTGTCCTCTAACCCATTCCCATTACAACCCCCTAATTAACCTCACCCCCATCTCACCCCCATCCCGACCTCCTTCACCATCACTCTTCTCCTCTCACATACTTCCTTTGCTAAATCTTTTCATTATATAGATGTATTCTTCCGCCCCCGTTCACTTGTGTACTTCTCCAGCCATCCCACGTTCGTCTATTTGTCTTTTTTTGTCTTCTAGTTCAATTCCTCCTCTCCCCCCCCCCTCCTCCTGCACTTCCTTCCCCCTCCTCCTGCACTTCCTTCCCCCCTCCTCCTCCACCTCCTTGCTCCCTTCTCCCACTTCCTTCCCCTCTCATACTCCACCTCCTTCCCCTCTTACTCCACCTCCTTCCCCCTCCTCCTCCACCTCCTTGCCCCCTCCTCCACATTCTTCCCCCCTTCTCCTCCATCTCCTTGCCCCCTTCTTCTCCACCACCTTGCCCCTCCTCCACATCCTTCCCCCCTTCTAATCCCCCTCCTTCCCCCTCCTCCTTCACCTCTATGCCCCCCCCCCCCTCCACATTCTTCCCCCCTTCTCCTCCACCTCCTTGCTCCCTTCTCCTCCACATTCTTCCCCCCTTCTCCTCCACCTCCTTCCCCCCTTCTCCTCCACCTCCTTGCTCCCTTCTCCTCCACCTCCTTCCCCCCTTCTCCTCCACCTCCTTGCTCCCTTCTCCTCCACCTCCTTGCCCCCTTCTCCTCCACCTCCTTGCTCCCTTCTCCTCCACCTCCTTGCTCCCTTCTCCTCCACCTCCTTGCTCCCTTCTCCTCCACCTCCTTGCTCCCTTCTCCTCCACCTCCTTGCTCCCTTCTCCTCCACCTCCTTCCCCCCTTCTCCTCCACCTCCTTCCCCCCTTCTCCTCCACCTCCTTGCTCCCTTCTCCTCCACCTCCTTCCCCCCTTCTCCTCCACCTCCTTGCTCCCTTCTCCTCCACCTCCTTGCTCCCTTCTCCTCCACTCCTTGCCCCTTCTCCTCTCCTTCTCCTCCTCCTCCCCTCCTCCTTACTCCCTTCTCCTCCACCTCCTTCTCCCTTCTCCTCCACCTCCTTCTCCCTTCTCCTCCACCTCCTTCCCCCCTTCTCCTCCACCTCCTTGCTCCCTTCTCCTCCACCTCCTTGCCCCCTTCTCCTCCACCTCCTTGCTCCCTTCTCCTCCACCTCCTTACCCCCTTCTCCTCCACCTCCTTGCTCCCTTCTCCTCCACCTCCTTCCCTCCTTCTCCTCCGCCTCCTTGCTCCCTTCTCCTCCACCTCCTTGCTCCCTTCTCCTCCACATCCTTCCCCCCTTCTCCTCCACCTCCTTCCCCCCTTCTCCTCCACCTCCTTCCCCCCTTCTCCTCCGCCTCCTTGCTCCCTCTCCTCCTCCTCCTCCCCTCCTCCCCTCCTTCCTCCCTCCTCCTCCTCCTCCCTGCTCCCTCCTCCTCCTCCCTGCTCCCTCCTCCTCCTCCTCCTCCCCTCTTCCTCCTCCCCCTCCTCCTCCCTCCTCCTCCTCCTCCTCCTCCTCCTCCTCCTCCTCCTCCTCTCCTCCCTTCTCCTCCCTCCTTCCCCCCTTCTCCTCCCCTCCTCCCTCCTCTCCTCCTCCTCCTCCCCCTCCTCCTCCTCCTCCTCCTCCCCCTTCTCCTCCTCCTCCTCCTCCTCCCCTTCCTCCTCCACCTCCTTCCCCCTTTCTCCTCCTCCTCCTTCCCCTTTCTCCTCCTCCTCCTTCCCCCTTTCTCCTCCTCCTCCTCCCCCCTTCTTCTCCCCTCCTTCCCCTCCTCCTCCTCCTCCTCTCCTCCCCTCCCTCTCCCTCCTCCCCCTCCTCTCCTCCCCTCCTCCTCCTCCTCCTCCCTCCTCTCCTCCTCCTCCCTCCTCTCCTCCTCCTCCCTCCTCCCCTTCTCCTCCCTCCTCTCCTCCTCCTCCTCCTCCTCCCTCCTCCTCCTCCTCCTTCCTCCTTCTCCTCCCTCCTCCCTCCTCTCTCCTCCTCCTCCTCCCTCCTCCTCCCCTCCTCCCCTCCTTCTCCTCCCTCCTTCTCCTCCTCCTCCCTCTTCCCTCCTTCTCCTCCCTCCTCTCCTCCTTCTCCTCCTCCTCCTCCTCCTCTTCCTCCTCCTCCTCCTCCCCTCTCCTCCTCCTCCTTCTCCCTCCTCTCCTCCTCCTTCCTCCCTCCTCCTCCTCCTCGTCCCCCCCTTCTCCTCCCTCCTCCTCCCTTCTCCTCCTCCTCCTCCCCCCTCTCCTTCCTCCTCCTTCCCCCCTCTCTCCTCCTCCTCCCCTCTCCCCCTCTCCCTCCTTCTCCACCTCCTTGCCCCCTTCTCCTCCACCTCCTTCCCTCCTTCTCCTCCGCCTCCTTACTCCCTTCTCCTCCACCTCCTTCCCCCTTCTCCTCCACCTCCTTCCCCCCTCTTCCTCCACCTCCTTTCCCCCTCCTCCTCCACTCCTCCCCCTTCTCCTCCCATCCTTCCCTCCTTCTCCTCCACTCTCCCCCCTTCTCCTCCACCTCCTTCTCCCTTCTCCTCCACCTCCTTGCTCCCTTCTCCTCCACCTCCTTCCCTCCTTCTCCTCCTCCTCCTCCCCCTTCTCCTCCTCCTCCTTCCCCCCTCTCCTCCTCCTCCTTCCCCCATCTCCTCCTCCTCCTCCCTCTCTCCTCCCCTCCTTCTCCCTCTCCTCCACCTCCTCCCCCCTCTCCTCCACCTTCCCCCCTCTCCTCCACATCCTTCCCTCCTCTTCCTCCACATTCTTCCTCCTTCTCCTCCACCTCCTTTCCCCCTTCTCCTCCACATCCTTCCCCCCTTCTCCTCCACCTCCTTCCCCCCTTCTCCTCCACCTCCTCCCTCCTCTTCCTCCACATTCTTCCCCCTTCTCCTCCACCTCCTTTCCCCCTTCTCCTCCACATTCTTCCCCCATTCTCCTCCACATTCTTCCCCCCTTCTCCTCCACCTCCTTGCCCCCTTCTCCTCCACCTCCGTGCTCCCTTCTCCTCCACCTCCTTCCCCTCTCTACTCTCACCTCCTCCTCCTCCTCTTCTCCCCTCCTTCCCTCTCTTACTCCACCTCCTTCCCCTCTCTTACTCCACCTCCTTCCCCTCTCGTACTCCACCACCTTCCCCTCTCTTACTCCACCTCCTTCCCCTCTCTTACTCCACCTCCTTCTCCTCTCGTACTCCACCTTCTTCCCCTCTCTTACTCCACCACCTTCCCCTCTCGTACTCCACCTCCTTCTCCTCTCGTACTCCACCTCCTTCCCCTCTCGAACTCCACCTCCTTCCCCTCTCGTACTCCACCTCCCCTCTCTACTCCCCTGCTTCCCCTCTCTTCTCTCCTCCTTCCCCTCTCTTACTCCACCACCTTCCCCTCTCGTACTCCACCTGCTTCCCCTCTCTTACTTCTCCTCCTTCCCCTCTCTTACTCCACCACCTTCCCCTCTCTTACTCCACCTCCTTCCCCTCTCTTACTCCACCTCCTTCCCCTCTCGTACTCCACCTGCTTCCCCTCTCTTACTTCTCCTCCTTCCCCTCTCTTACTCCACCACCTTCCCCTCTCGTACTCCACCTGCTTCCCCTCTCTACTTCTCCTCCTTCCCCTCCTCTTCTCCACCTCCTTCCCCTCCTCTCTCCCCTGCTTCCCCTCTCTTACTTCTCCTCCTTCCCCTCTCTTACTCCACCACCTTCCCCTCTCTTACTCCACCTCCTTCCCCTCTCTTACTCCACCTCCTTCTCCTCTCGTACTCCACCTCCTTCCCCTCTCGTACTCCACCTCCTTCCCCTCTCGTACTCCACCTCCTTCCCCTCTCTTACTCCACCTCCTTCCCCTCTCTTACTCCACCTCCTTCCTCTCTCTTACTCCACCTTCCCCCCCCCCCCTTCTCCACTTCCTTCCCCCCTTCTCCTCCACTTCCTTGACCCCTCTGTCCCCCTGTGGGTTCAGAGTAAGAATTGACCCACCGCGTCTCCCTGCGCGATTCGTAAGAGGCGAATAACTAGGGACACCATGACTTGATTTGCGTTTTCTCTAGACTGTTCTAGTGATTTTCGTGCTTAATGGCTTTACATAGCCTACAAAGGCTGATAGGCCGTAAAACTCCATCCATCCATCCATCCATCCTTGCCCCCTCCTCCTCCACCTCCTCCTCCTCCTCCTTCCCTCCTCCTCCTCCACCTCCTTGCCCCTCGTCCCATCCTTCTGTCACCTCACTTTCTCCTAACAGCAGATTTGGGAGATCTGAAATCTTTCGAAGCGTGTTGTGGAGTGTAAAAAAGAATTAGAAGAACTGTAATGAAAAGATTAACGGACGTCATATATGCACATTCATCCCCTTCACACAAGTTAATGATGCGCACACGCACTCGTGCACGCACATGCTTGTACATGCATATGCATGCACACGCACCCATCCATTCAAACACATTAGCAATTACGGCCAAAATGTCTTCTGTGTAAATATTTTTGGTAGATATTGATTTTGCGAAAATCATCACAATATCATAAATCAGAACAGTTGCAAACTCCAAACCGCGCAAGTAGGCTCATGTCTGAACGCATCTTCATATACACACGCACGCACACATACACGTACGCACACACGCACACATGCAGACACGCGCACACATGCACACATGCATACACAGGCACACATGCACGTACAGGCACACACGCATGCACGTACACACGCATATGCATGCATACACACTCACACACACACACATGCATGCACACATGCATGTACACACGGTAAATTTATGGATTTAATGAAAATGCGGAGAAGCAGAAGGGAATTATTTTCAACGAGCATACATCCCAACTGCACTGGTGAAATGGGCCTAACAAGAAGCTTTAATGCCAGGAAAACAGAGGAGCAAAGACACAAGAGTTGAAAAGACGCGAGAGATGATGGGGAAATGACAGAAAGTGAAGGATGAAAGAGGGTTAGATGAATGAAAGAGGAGGTGACGAGTCAAGTCGAGGTTCAGTGCTGCCACTAATCCAACACTGAACGCCTAGACCAGGGCTGCGTGCCGCTCACTTCAACGCGGTCCAGCACTGACGTACTCCAGCTGTGATCTCCAAGTTGACACCGCGTCTGACGCTGGGTTAAGTGCCCCCACTTTACCTCTGTACGCCCTGCTGTCACCGTTCTCATTTCTTCGTCAAAATCCGGCCTTTGTTGCCTTCCAACTACTCCATCTCCACTTTACCCTCTTCTCACGCCATCCCTCCACTCCCTTTCATCATGACCCTCTCCCGATCTCTTCATCTCTACCACTCCGCTCGTTCTAACCTGGAGCGCGTTGCTTAGCCTCCTAACTGGCGAGGAATTTCTCGCGAGCTAGGCGAGACGAGGTGAGTAAGGACTAGACCTTTAAGTAACGGGCACTCATCAACTGGCAAGATGGAAGTCCCAGAGAACATGACTGCGATCCAGTCGGAGTTGGTGAAGAAGTTGCTATTAGACGAAGTAACTGATGATACAGACATCACAGCAGTTTTTCCACTTGATTCAACATACAATGGCGACATCCCGAATGGCACCATAACTAGATCAGAGGAAAAGAAAGCAACCCGGAAGATGACACGCACATCACAGGCATTGCCGTCTGAGTACCAAACCTATGCGCATGGTCTTCTCCAGTTTGAATTTTTGCGCTAGCCGCGGCTAGGTATCCCGAAGTCTCCTCGCCAATACTCGCGTCTCCTTGCGAGCGAGAAGCTATGCGCAACGCACTCGCTACGCGCTTTCTTAGAGTTCCTCGCCAATCTTCGCGAGATCCTAGCGTAGGCAACGTGCCTTCGACATTGCAGCTTTGATTTTCTTTGGCGATCAGCTGAATGTAAGGGGATAATTAAATGAAAAGAATCCCAGTGGAAAGCATAAATTGAATTTCATGTCCTTTCCCACTGAAATCGTTTTCCTCTAATCCCATGAGGTTTGCACAATCATATTCTGATAGTTATCCGTAAAGCAATGGAAACTGGATCAACAAAGCCACAAACAAGTAATAAAGGAAGGGAATCACAGAGGAGATTGTGGATTTTTATTCCTTTTCGAAATAGTGCATATACGATTAGTGCGCACGGCCCCCTTCTGGACAAAATCTTTGTATGTCGAGGGATGATATCTTTGTAGACTGCGCTCGTTCTCTTCTGCTTCTCATGATCCTTTTTTCGTCTGCTCCTTCTGGTGCTGCTCTTCTTGCTTCCGGTGCTGCGGCTGCTGCTCCTTCTGCCGCTGCTGTTTTCTCTTCATCTCCTTGCTGTTGTTGCATTTCTATATTATGTCGACTCTCAAACCCCCCTATCCTGCAGACACATAGCATACTTGCGATATGAATGATCTCGTAAGACGCCTTTCCCACATGTGTCTCTGAGAAGTAATTATGAGTAGTGAAGTGTCATCATATGCATGACGCTATACTATGATTAAAGGCACAATCATTTGGCGAGATTAAAATGCATTTCAATACATACACATACCTTCCTTGAAGTCATTGGCACCATCTCAACCAAAACAGCAGATCATTATATGGCCTTGGTCGGGTGATTCCTTAGTTTACTGGATATTAGACACGTTACTCGAGATTTATGGTGACGCCATAAGATGCAAGGCCAGTACACGCGCAGACACAGAGACAAAACAAAAAATGATCACAAAGATCACTGGGAAGTGTTGGAATCAGTGGTGACAACGTCATATTTGCTGCAACCCTGTGTCGTAAATCTGTCTGTGCGTGTATATATTCTGTCTGTGCGTGTATATATTCTGTCTGTGCGTGAATATATTCTGTCTGTGCGTGAATATATTCTGTCTGTGCGTGAATATATTCTGTCTGTGCGTGAATATATTCTGTCTGTGCGTGTATATATTCTGTCTGTGCGTGAATATATTCTGACTGTGCGAGAATATATTCTGTCTGTGCGTGAATACTTGGTGATCATCTACAACGCATCTACCTCTCTTCTTGACTGCGTTAGCTTTGGTTTAACGTCTACGACGCGCCAAAGCTAAAACAAAAATCATTTACAGGAACTTCCCTTCCCCTCCATCCTGTCTACACTGGTTTAGTATTAGAATAAACGTTTCGGGCGTAACCCTTCTTCAGTTTGGCAAACAGCATATTGCACTATTCTGCCGCCACAGACATGGAAAACTGGAAAATTTCAGGACAATATTTGTGTCATGGGCGCAGCCACATTCCAAATTCATACTCATTTACGCATCAGAGCAACCTCACGGTTTCCCTCAATTTTGGCACAAATGTATCCGTTAAACTTTGATTTCATGCGATAAAAAAATGTGGCGATGCGAAAGTACACACCACAAAGAGTAACAGAAAGGAAATAATACTTCTGTCTCCAGATATCCAGCAATCCCATTACCTAATGGGAAGACAAAGTAAAGTCCTCATCGCCATTACCGCCACAATGGTCTGCCCCGTAGGTTTCGAGAAGAGCACACTACGTCTGTCCCTGAATGGCCATGGCGAGAGGTTTGCACCACGCAAGTGTCGTTTGCTAGAGCCCCTGGAAAGGCGTCACTTTCTTTAGTGGCACCCATGAGAGGCCACTCTCGCAGCCGCTGCATTTCTCCTTTTAAATACTGTGTTGAGAGAGACAGAGGGAGAGAGAGAGAGAGAGAGAGAGAGAGAGAGAGAGAGAGAGAGAGAGAGAGGGTCAGAGGGAGAGAGAGAGAGAGAGAGAGAGAGAGAGAGAGAGGGAGAGAGAGAGAGTGTGTGAAAGGGAGAGAGAGAGAGAGAGAGAGAGAGAGAGAGAGAGAGAGAGAGGGTGAGAGGGAGAGAGAGAGTGTGTGAAAGGGAGAGAGATAGAGAGAGAGAGAGGGAGAGAGAGAGAGAGAGAGAGAGAGAGAGAGAGAGAGAGAGAGAGAGAGAGAGAGAGAGAGAGGAGGCTTTGACTTCTTCATTGCAAGGCCCGATGGCCCGTTACTATTTTACTATTTTATAATGATTTAATGGTAAGTGTAGATGTTACACATTCTATGCGTATTGTATTTGCACCAGTGGACAACTATTTTGCTAATAATTATGGCAAATGCAAAAAGTAAGAAAAAAATATTATGGTTACGTTTCCTTCTTAAACACAGCAAAGAAAAAGGTGTGTGAGGTTCGGTGGGAGGTGGATGTTGAGCAAGAGTGCGGGGGTTGGATAGATTTTAGCTTTTGATCTTGGGTTGACCATGGCTACTCTTGTAATACAACTTTGGTGTCTCGTCGTCTTGGAGACGTTGACGACGGCGCTCGAACGCATAATGTATAAACATAGCAACGTGTTTTGTCTCGACGTATCCCCGTCAGTAAATCAAAAGCGTGAATCTTCGGCTATTTAAATATGGAATATACGTTCTAACTTTTTTCTCTAAAATTCTTATAGGTTTCACATTCTAACAGGAAGTAACTTCATCTGAGAGAGAGAGAGAGAGAGAGAGAGAGAGAGAGAGAG
This sequence comes from Theodoxus fluviatilis, assembly GCA_034096865.1. Taxonomy (NCBI): domain Eukaryota; kingdom Metazoa; phylum Mollusca; class Gastropoda; order Cycloneritida; family Neritidae; genus Theodoxus; species Theodoxus fluviatilis. Next base: position 25,552 of record JAWQFJ010005356.1, read on the forward strand.
AGAGAGAGAGAGAGAGAGAGAGAGAGAGAGAGAGAGAGAGAGAGAGAGAGAGAGAGAGAGAGAGAGAGAGAGAGAGAGAGAGAGAGAATCAGCATGAGACTGGGCTCAGCACCCACAATCACTCAAGTAGAGGAAGGATCCCCGGAGAGACAGGTGAAATGGAGTCATCCAAAATGGCGGACTATCTGATGCGTGGGCGGAGACAATCACGTGAAACAACATGGGAAGCGTTGCATAGACGCGAGGAAAGCCAAGATCCTGCGAGGGATAGGCCTGTGTCAACAAAGTGAAAGTAAATGTAAAGGAAATGTAAATATTGCTTAGGGCTGTCTGTGTGGGTGCTACTGGTGCAGGCCCCGAAAACGCAAAAACCACAGCACTCCAGCTGATGAGGAAGGTGTGTGATTCTTGACACATATTGACATCGGCCTATGCCACGTAGGACCTCACGTCTATGCAATGCCGCCCCGGTTCACATTAGACAAAATGGCGTCCAATACGGGGTCCAGTCCAGCGCGTTACCAGCGAAGTTACCTAGGATTGTGTAGTCTCCTACTGTTCCAGTTCCTGTGGAGTGCTTCTACGATCCTCTGCCTGAGAAGGAGGGCGAGAGCAGCCAGTCCAGCGATCATACGAAACGTAGTTTTTGCGGATGCTTTGTACCCATCGTATACATAATAGCTCACCGAGCGTTATTTTGATTTATCCTAGGTAGAAGGGCCTGGCACATTTTTATCGTTGGTAAAAGTCGGCTTCTCGTTACTAATTTATCGTCCAAATCCATCGAAGTGTCCCCATGTAGGATTACGGATGGAAGTAGACTCGCCGCGTCTCCCTACGTGACCCCCCTGTGGGTTCGGGGTAAGAATTGACCCACCGCGTCTCTCTACGCGATTCGTGAGAGGCGAATAACTAGGGACACCGTGACTTGATTTGCGTTTACTCTAAACTGCTCTAGTGATTATCATGCTCAATGGGCTTACATAGCCTACAAAGGCTGATAGGCCGTAAAACACCATCCATCCATCCATCCCTACGCGATTTGTAAAAAAACTAGGGAAATCGTGTCTTGACTTGCGCTTACTCCTAAGAGTTTCATTGATTTCGTGATAAATGGCCTTACAAAGCATGCAAAGGCTGATAGGCCGTAAAACTCATTTCATTCATTCTTTCTATCAAAGCGTTTCTGTCAAATTAAAAAAATTGCTATAAAAACTTTTATATACATCTATACTGCCTAGGCATGCATCTGCAGTATGGTAATTTTGTTTGTTCGTTTGTTGGGAAAGGACAAACTTTAGATGCTAGAACCTCAGCTTTTATGAATTTGAGAGGCGAAAGTCCTCTGGTGTTACTCACACCAACGTCACTAATTTCAAACATTGCCGATTTGTGTCATGTTAATCCGAAAAGGACAGTGATTGCGATGAGTCGCGGTTATCGCAATCATCGGCATCGCCATCATCGGCATCGCCATCATCGGTATTATCATCATCGGCATCGCCATCATATCTGTTGATGCATTGTGAATCCATTGACAACAAGAATGGCACAGGACTGAAGTCCCCATCTCCAGAGATGAATTCGGATCAGCCAGTGAGATTTCCGTTTGCACTCTCCTGTAACCGAATAAGAGAATCACTTGCGGCCCTAAAAGAACGGTGGATTACAGTTGATGGCTGCGTGACTCACAGGTTTCCTGTTGTGACCGAACACGGCATCTCGTATCTGCGCTGCTTTAAATCGCTGTTCTCTCTTGGCTCATCTGCACCCCCGCCAATGCCTTCCCCTCCCCCTTCCCCGCCCTCCCCCCCTCCCCCCTCCCCATCCTTTCGCAATCCCCAACCCTCCAACTCACAGCTACACTCATCATCACCCTGTCGTCGTCAGACTACAAAGCAGTTGCTTATCTCTCGTGTCATCAAAACCAGGGTTGAATCTGTCATTTTCAGAGCAGAACAATGAGACTGAAAAACCTCCAAGTTCCATATTCTAATCACTCCTGCCACCTTCGAATTTACAGGTTTTCATCAGCATTCTGCTGAAAGCACTTTTGTTCCAGTTATCGAATTTTCTTCCTGCGCATAGAATTCCATTTCCGGTTCATGGCTGAGGCGGAAGTGGAGCGAGGAAGACGAATGATTGGAGCTATACTTTGTCACATGCAGATCACAAAACTAGGTCAGTAGGTCAACAAAGGCACCAAGACCTGCCGGGCCACTTCGAGGCTTGGGAGGCGGGAAGCTCCGGGTTTGCACTCCCACAATTCACTGCGCCAGGACTGCTACGAGGCTCGCATCCAGACAGTGCCGTTCATCTAGCAGCCACTAATCCACTAATCCGCATGCGCAGCAGCGACACCATGAATTTCCGGTGGCCCCTGATTGACGATCGATGTCTCCGAAGTCACCTCGCTAGTCCGACAGGTTCTGTCCCCAGAGAGGATAGAGCGACCTGTCAAAGAAACGGGCAGGAAGGGTGTGCGAGGCAGAATGCCAGGGACAGGAAGATGCTGAATGGTTTGATAATTATCTGCTGCAAGAAAAAGTTTATCATGTTCCATGGTATTTGAGTACCCTGGTATCTCATGTGGTTCTTTTTTGAAAATGTAGTAAATGCCACGAATCAGTGCAGTCGTGCTGCTGAAAACTAACACACCTCCATAAAAGCACATGTTGTCTTCAGCAATCCCATATCTAACAAGTACGCAAACAAAACACCAACGGTCAACCAGCCAATCAACCAACCAGTCAACCAACCAGCCAACCAACCAAAAAACGCGAGTGATAAAAATATAATCATTCTTTAAATGATGCGCTCTTGCTCATCATTGTGAAGAAAGGAGACCACGTGCAAACGTAGCTATTGCTTCTGTTGTACCATGTCAACAGCTTTTCTGTCACTGAGAGTCTCAGAATCGGCTTGTCCTATAAAGGCAAAACACGAAGAGATTTGAAAAACGAGCTACAGAGGCGATGGAAATCCAGGGTCTCGTACCAGCTGTCAACCTACACAAACTGGCGGGACCTTGATGTGCACGCTCCACTGACTTCTTGGCTTGCCAGACTTTTGTTTTTATGAGTGTTCGTGTACTAAAAAATTAAAACCAAAAAAGTATTGAAACCTCGAAGACAACTTCAATGTCTGGTGCAGAGAACTGGGCTAGGCGGGATTGAAACAGAGATTGTCGATGCGAAAAGAGAGTAAGAATAAAAATGTCTGCATGGCCCCTGTCCCTCTATGAGTGGTCATGAGAGAAAAATCCATATCATGAAGAAATACTTAAAATGTTTTTTAAAAATCGAGTAGAATGATGCTTGCTCTTTCAGGGTCGAATATTCCCAACGTTCCAATGCGAACTCGCATGTTTGTGTATCTGTATGAATGCGCGGGTATCTATGATTTCGTACACAAGTGTGTGTGTGTGTGTGTGTGAGAGAGAGAGAGAGAGAGAGAGAGAGAGAGAGAGAGAGAGAGTGAGAGAGAGTGAGAGAGAGAGAGTGAGTGAGAGAGAGAGAAAGAGAGAGAGAGAGAGAGAGAGAGAGAGAGAGAGAGAGAGAGAGAGAGAGAGAGAGAGAGAGAGAGAGAGAGAGAGGGAGGTGGGGGAGGGAGAGAGAAAGAGGGAGGGAGGGGGAGGGAGGGAGGGGGAGGGAGGGAGAGAGAGGGAGTTAGTTTACATGTAATCGTGGTTATAACGTTGTGATCACGTATTCTTGAGTGCATTTTTGGTTAACGCCCGTGCATGAGCGAATGGTTTCATTTATGTAAATATGTATGTGCATTTGATGAAGACATTTGTTTCTTGTATGTATCTCTGCGTGTACGTACGTGCGTATTTGTGTTGTGTAATTCCGTGTGAGTGTGAACGTATCTACGTATATGCACAATTGGATTCATGTAAATGAGAGGATGTAGGCCTATGTGGAATGAGCAAACGTGTATGGTATGACTTCTGTCTCTGCGCGCACTCGTATCATGTTGTCCATTTATGCCCCAGTAAATCAGTGCAAAGAAGCGGCATGTACGTCTCTGTCCCAGCATCATCGAACATCCTCTGGATAAGCGGACCCAGACAAAACTCCCCGTGTACTTCTGCCACTTCCAGTGACTTCTGACCTTCCTGCTGCCGTCGTTGCAGCTACAGTCGACCGGTCAACTTTGCTGTGGATTGCAGGCGGACGCCATCGTAAGCCGGGAAAGCCTCTCTTCAATTTGATTCGATACACTGCCAAGGGCGACAAAGCAGCTTTAATGGAGACTCTTGCTTCCTGCAAACGTTTCCGGTCATCTCCATAAAATCCCCTTCCCATCGAGGCCCTTTGCTCCTGGGATTTCCCGCAGCCAGGATCCAGCGATGCATGACTGTTTCCAGGCCTTGACGAGATCAATGAGATCCTCTGTCAGTCTCCCTTAAGATGGAAAGGCGTCCCGGCCAGCAGGCAGGACGCTCCACCGAGGCCGAGGACGTCCTAGCACCTGACATTCTATCGAAATGAAGAGGCGGTTCTACTTCATGAACTGAAATGAATGTGTGGTGTCCTACTAATGGGATTCCTCTTCGGAAGGAGAAGAACAGAAAGAGAAACCCCGAGTGGTTGTAACAACAGACAGATGTACAGGAAGAGTAGAGGCCGTTGTAGGTGGAGGCTGGAAGTGTGTGATTTAGGTTGAAAGATCCTTCAGAGGAGAGACAGTAAGGAGGAAGAAGAGGCGGGGGTTCGGATGGATAGAAACGAAGAGGGAGAGTAAGAGAATGCTTGGAGGGGCAGAGCGCATTAGTGAAAGAGTGGGCTGGATGGATTTGCAAGTGTTTTATGGTAATTGCTGAAGACAGAGATCGATGTTTTGCAACACAGAGAAATGTATAATATAGCGCTAAGCAGGGGCAGGCAAATATATGAAGAGGGGGCAACGAGAACTGGGATAGAGAATAACAGTACGGATGGACCCGATCATACGTTGGGGAACAGAGCAGATAAGGATAGGGGTGTGAGATCAGGGTGTGGGGGAGGGAGCATGTGGATTGGATATATATATATGTATATGTAGATTACCGAAGACAGCGAAGGATGCTGCTGAACACGGACATATATCAGCTTTGTCTTGGAGGAAGATTAGGGAGGAAGGGAGAAAAATGGAAGGCGGGTGGATGAGTTACTGAGGAAAGCCAGAAAAGCTGCATGGGGTACAGGGAGAGGGGCATGGGGAGGGAGAGGAAGGGGACAGTGGGTGGAGACCGGGGTGGGCGGGTTGGGGAGGAGACACTAAAGATGGCGACCGGGGGAGAGGGAATGAGGAAAGGGGGGAGGTGAGATAAGAGCAGCTACCGCAATTTTTCTGGATTGGCATCGATGTGGCTTACCGAAAGACATGGGCTGGGGGTGGCGTGGTGGGGTAGTGACGTTGGTGGGGATGTTGAAGGGATGGTGGCGAATGATGGACAGGGAGGTGGGGAGCCAGGGGTCTGGGCCTGGGCACAGGGGAGGACGATTAGCGACTGACTTACGACATGGCCACGTCTTCTTGTCAGAGTTTACGAGCAGTGCGCCTCTCCTTGGAGACTGGCCCGCCACCTTCGGACGTGTTAATGGAGAGCGCACTCCGGGACGGAGTGTTTGCAGAGTGGCGGCCACGTAATGGAAGCAAACGGCGCCATTGGAGGACTCCGTGCAGTAAGAAGGGTCAAGGGGATTAAGAAGAGGGATTGGATTTTAGTGGGACCCTGATTATCTCTGTCCTGTAAATTTCCTCACACCCCTAACGCAGACTGATGGACGCAGCCGGAGGCGGAAACTCTGGCTTCCTGCTCTGATCTTGTTTGGCATCAGAGATGTCCCTTTAGATGGCATAAAATCACCTTTGGTGTCCAACAGAGGTTCAAAATGCCTTTTGGGGTGCCCGAAAAAACCAGTTTAGTAACTGGTAACTGAAAAGACCTATGCGTATATACAAAATGGAAGCAGTATGCAAACCGTGCAAGGAGAAGCTTGGGTCTTTGTCATCCATGATCCCAAAAAATACTTTCACACACAAGCTCGGCACCTGGGTCTTGTATAAAGAAATGGTTGACACGACTGTGACACCTTCAGAATAAAAGCATGATTCTGTGTGGTCTTTTCTTGCTGTCAAAATAACTGTATACTCTTCTATGCGGACGTGTCAAGGTTTCCCGAGAATATCGGTACAGTACTGAGAGAAACACGCTGACAGTGACAGCCTCATCACAGTTGTTGACAGCACACGAAGTGCACTGTTCTCGAAGACTCAGTCCCTCTGTGGGTTGAGGGTGAGAAGGGACCCACCGTGATCCCCTACGCGATTCTTAAGAGGCGAATAACTAGGGACATCGTGACTTTACGCGTGCTTACTTGGAACTATTCTAGTGATTTTTGTGCACAATGGCTTCACCTAGCCTACAAAGGCTGATTGGCCGTGACACTCCATCCATTCATCCATCCATCGAAGACTCAGCACTTCAGGCCACCACGATGGCCATTACAGCGATGCAGACGTTGCGGTGCAGTCATTACAGGAACCATCCAGACCAGTAATCGTGTCAAGCCTGGCGCCGTGGTCAGTCCGTGTAACCGTAATTGTCCTCGTCTGACCTGCTCCGGCCACTGGAGGGTCCATTCCGGGATGGCCAGCGTCTGAATGCCCCCCCCCCCCTCCCCCCTCCCCCCGCGTGCCGTCTGGGCAGGCTTGAACTCCCATCCAGGCACCCCTGGACCGCCCTCCAACTTTACTGCAGCTCTGTAGCGGCCCCCGTCCCTGCCGGTCTCGCCTGCTCGTCTTCCCTGGCTCCCTCAAGGCAGGGCAGGGAATTAGTGCGCTCACATCTCCCCCAGACCATGACTGGTACCGTCTCCGGTGCCGTCTCTCCATTTCCCACACTCACGAGGATTAGGAATTACTTGCTTCGCATTGAACTGGGCGACCCACTGTGCAGGGCGCTTCATTCACGCTGAAAGTGGTTGAGAAGAAGAGAAAATCATGAGTCATCGGGGGAAAAAAGAGTTAGTTTCTAAAGAAGACTTTGCTGCCGCGGGTTTAATTACCGCTACCGGTATTGAGCTTCACAGCGAGAGATTGCGAAATTATTTTGAAGCTTTTGGGGTATTTTTTCGACCAGAGTAAGAAACGTTAGCATTTGAGCGATGGAAACTTCTCATTGAAATTTTTTTAAAGTTTGCGATGTTGCTTTGGAAAAACTCATCTTAAGGCTTTGACCCTTGTTTAGCATAAAATCGGGGCTTCCGACTCATCATCATGGTGTGGGGTCGCAAACAGCCTTAAAACCACAATAAGTCACAAAGGCAATGCTGCCGATAATCCCTGGACTCTGTGAACCGAACAGCTGTTGCTGTATGTAGACGCTATCCACATTCTGTAAACCAGAGTCAGTAGTGACTCTGGCACAGTTCGCAATGAATGCGCAATAGGCTTGACCTTTCGCATTACAGCCTTGCGCCAAAAATAGTTCGTTCTGATACTATTTTTCTCTCCACTTTTTACAGAAATCATTCAGATGTCAAAATTTGTTTCCATTTCAACACAAACATTTTATTGTATCGAATAAACGCTTGTTTGTTGTCTCAACAAGAGAGAGTTAAGAGTTTTGTGAGAAATAGTTTTAGAACTACTTTAACGGCGTATGTCAGGGAGCACATCGGCTATCCCACAAGCCTCTCGTGTGACCTCCGTTTGCATAAATTGGCCAAAAACCTTCCATCACGTGATGTGAACTGTGCTAGAGATACTTTTGTCGGTAGGCGAAATCTCTAGTTTACTAGAATGCGCTATCCACCCACAGAAAAGGGGATTAGTACAAAGATATTTAGAAGAAAAAAACGAATACTTCCCTTCCACTATTGGTATCATGATAACGAATATGGAGTGGTGGTCTCTTTGACTTTTAGTGCTTTGTAGCAGAGCCCAGCAAGAGAACGATATTTACAGCTTGCGTGGGGCATGAACTATGCAATTCATTGCGACATATTACCGTCTAATAATGTCGATACTTTGCATGTACAACGTTTTACACCGCTATTAAGACGCCCTATGTTATATATTTGCTGCAAATCTTTTGTGTTTGCTGCCTTAAAAAACCGCCGTGCGTTCATGCCAAAAACAAGATAAGCTTTGTAGTTGGGGAAATCGAGCACGAACGATTATACCCTCGTATTACTCCGTCTGTTAACCCTCGGTCTACCACTGTAGTCCATTAAAAAATCGGGCTTCATCGGAAGGCGTTGCAGCACACAACTTCGCCAGATACTGCGGTTTGCCAGCAGAAAAGCGTTCATCACAGGACATTTGATTGGAGTAAAAAAGGGATAGATGTCTGTCTGACACGCTTTTCACGATGTTCAAAGTTCAGACAGAAGATAATATGATCGTCTGGTGATTCTCCTTGTTTGGAAAGAGTCGAGTTTGACATGGTTGTACTCGAAAAGCAGCTACAATGACGTAACCTCATGAGCTCCGTGACTCGGCTGCACTTGAAAACTCGGTGACCGTATTCTCGTAGACATTGCATTGTCCTTCAAAGGATTATTGATCACAAGAATGTAACATCGTGATACACATCATTATACACATTCCCAGGCAACCCAATTTCAGACTAAAGTGGCTTTAGGTCCATGGTTCACTGCCTTTCATTCCTCCCTCACCCTCACTAAACTCTTCCTCTCGCCGGCCCCCCCCCCCGCCCCCCCCCCCCCCCCCCCCCCCCCCCCCCCCCCCCCCCCCCCCCCGCCTTCCCCCCCCCCCCCCGCCACCCCCCCCGCCCCCCCCCCCCCCCCCCCCCCCACTCCTGCCCCTTGTTCCCCTCTCCGCCCTCTCCCTCTCTTCCGTTGCTCCCACCCACTAATCCTTTCCCCCCATACCCTCGCCGTCATACACGCCGTCCCTCACCCTACCCTCAAAACCCAACCCTTATTCCCAATGTGCACTTCACTCACCATGGCTAACTGCCTGCAGTCACAAACTATGCTGCCAGTAGCGCGTTACTCAGGTGGTCCACTGTCACAGAGCTTCCACCTCATGCTGAAGTCGTGGTTATCTTCCACACCGAAGGTCGAACATCTTCTCTACTCAGAGGGTAGAGTTTAGTATCGATAGTAAAAAGATATTTAGAGATGAGTGCCAGTGGCGAGCGCCTGCAAGGCCGGGTTCAAGTAGGAGAAAAGCTTCGGGCTTCGCAAGCACTCAATGAGAGCACTCATCTCGGAACATGTTTGCTACGTATTGATACACACTGTATCCTCTGGGCAGTGTGCCTCTGGTTTACCTCTCTCGCAATATTTCTTTCCGACGGCAGAAATTCAGCGTGAAATAGGGTATCTCTTTTGTTCGCGAAGGCGTGGAGGTGTAGGCATGACCGTTATTGATTTATTGATCTAGTATCGACTGCGTTGATGCAGGTTGAAAGGTCGACTTGATGACAGACGTTCCCCTGGCGAATCTTGCGTCAGCAGAGTGAAAAGAGTCATTCTATACGACTGCAGTTCGAGACTCAAAAAGGGTGGGTGGGTGGGGGTGGGGGTGGGGAAGGGGTGGGTGGGGGTGGGTGGGTGGGGGTGGGGGGGAGAACACAAAGAGAAATGAAGACCTGCCCGCACGAATGAAGACCGTGGTAGACGTTATTACGATACACATACACCGAGATCCACGTACACACGCATACAGATGCATGTACGCACGCACACACACACACACACACACACACACACACACACACACACACACACATAAACACGCATGCGCACACACGCTCGCAGACACTCGACTACACATACACACGCGCGCGCGCGGACGCACACAAACATGCACGCACACAGTGGTCGACAAAAAATCACACGGAAGACACTCTTCAGATTGGTTCGTTGAGTAGCGTACCGTGAAAGTAAGCTCATGCAAGTCGACTCCTGACGAGATGAGCAATGTGTTCGTAGTTGACTTTGCCGTGGAGTGAAGGCTTATCTTTGATCAATGGCATTAGTGCAGGGAGGGTGTGGGACAGAGACAAGACCTCTGACTATAAAGGCAGAGTATGTAAAGTGCGTGATTCCGTCTGGTGATTTAATAATAATAATAATAATAATAATAATGGGTATTTATATAGCGCTTATTCTCAAGTGAGCTCTAAGCGCTTTACAATCTCGTTCACACATCACAAGCAGACAATCAGATACAAGCAAATCACGTAGGCAATCAACACTAGCAGCAAAATCACGTACAATCAGAGCAAGCATACAAACACATAACATTAACAAGCGAGCAGGCAGAATAATCAAACACTGTTGAAGCAAGCAACAACAAAAGAAAAAATAAACAAACAAGCAGGCTAAATAATCCAACACAATCAAGCAGGCATACCAACACAATAAATAAACAAGCAAGCAGACATCCAATCGACAATCTAAACAAGAATGAAATAAGCAAATAAAGAGAACAAACAAGCAAGCAAACACAAACGAGATAAGTGAATCAAAAAAAAAAATAAAAAAATTACAAAATACAATTACGAGAATATGTACTGGGAGCTGTGAAGTTGAGCGGGTGGGGTCAGTGGGAGGGAGGGGGAGGGAGGGGGGGGGCTATTTGGCAGATGTGTATGCAAGAGAGAACAGGTGTGTCTTTAGATCAGCGCGGAAAGAGTCAGACTCGGAAGAGGGATACAGACGAAGATTAGCAGGGAGAGAGTTCCAGACGAGAGGAGCGGAGGCAAAGAAAGAGCGGTCACCAAAAGATGATTTCATTTTACGAGGGACGAGGGTGGTGGTGTTTGCTGAAGAGCGAAGTGTTCTGCGTGGCGTGTAAGTGTCTATGAGGGCTGTGAGGTATGCGGGTCCTGTCTGTGTGAATGCGTTGAAAGATAAGCATGCAATTTTGTAAGTGATACGGTCCTCAACACGGAGCCAGTGTAGTTTCTGAAGGTGGGGGGTGATATGCTCAGATTTGCGGACTTTACAGATCAGGCGAGCGGCGTTGTTCTGCAGTTTTTGTAACCTGTCAATGAGATACTCGGGACAGCCATAAAGCAAAGCATTACAATAATCTAGCTTGGATAGAATGAACGCTGAGACAAGGGTCTTTGCCGCTTGCTCAGAGAGATAGTGACGGATTGAACCGATGCGACGGAGCTCAAAGTTCGTACGTCTTGGTCTCAAACCTCCTTACACTCTATCGCCTGTTCAGTGTGCCACTTGATGTATTCTTTCATGGTACGCTAAGACAAATAGACCACACACAGTCCTACACCAGCCCTATTTCCTCTCAGGGGAGTATTCCCTCCCCATATTGCTCACGGCTACAGTAAGGGTTAATCGCACAAGTCTCCAAGGTCAAAGTGCATCATGGAAAAGTCTTGACTCGTTATCCTATGGTCACTTACTACTGAAATTATCATGTATGTCCCTGAAGCCACTTGATGGGTGACGTAAAGACACGGATCGCCTGGAGATTCCTATATCCTTGTGATATTTTTAATACGTAGAGACTGGCTATTTTTCCATGTACGGTGCAAGATTTAGAAGAAAAAAAATTAAACACTTGCTTGTTCCGTGCAAGATTGTGATGCAACAATGCTTTCGAATTCACCAAAAAATAACTCGACAGAAAAGATCGCTTGTCAAGTGTTTGTGTGTGTGTGTGTGTGGGGGGGGGGGGGGGGGGGGGTGTTTGGGTGTCTACTTTGAAATGTGACCGAAAATAATATCTGCGATGCCAGGGGAAATGTCAAAAACATTTAGGACTGAAATTTGAAAGCGTCTCTTTCGTTTTTTCAGGTTCACGCGCTCACCGACCGAGCATTTTTGGAAAAACGATGCTGGCAGAGGGACAAGGGCGAGGATCATGGGCTGTATTTTGCACTCACCCGTGGAGCTGTGGGCTGAAAATGCGCGAGAATTTCGGAAACAGACTCAAATGTGATCAAGACACAGC
>JAWQFJ010005356.1:45000-80000 GCA_034096865.1 Theodoxus fluviatilis
GACAGATTCACAGACACATTTGGGCGGACGAACGCACGAATGGATGGACGTACACAGAGAAAGAGACGAATTGACAGAGATAGAGAGACGGATGAATGGGAGAGAAAGAGACGGACGGACGGACAGAGACAGACAGACAAAGAGCGCGGGGGGGGGGGGGGGGGGGGGGGGGGGGGTGACAGGGAGATATGCATCCCTAGGTGGAAACAGACACATTCTTTTTTTAAAAATCCAAAAGTCTGGATTTGCGATTGGTGGCGACGCTAGACATCTACTTCGAGGCCAGTTACAATGTCGGCACTTTGTCTGGCGTCCCCAGCACAAGAAGTCGATACTAACCCTGTAGAAGTTTGCAACTTGCAAACTCCACAGTTTCATAGGGGAGCAAAACTAGAGTGGGCATTGGGAATTCTCGTCGCCACTGACATTGCGCATGACCCAACCGCATGAGACTCCGCCAAGAAATAATGACCAGGCCTGCTGGAAAACAGGGATGATGCCACAGAATTTGTCAATGACCTCTTTGGAGCCAATTCTTAGAGCGGGGTTTCCGTGACAGGATTGCGTTTGGCTCTCTCGCCTCCATCGTTTACGTTCTGTTAATAAGAGTTTGCGACCCTCGCGAGAACCTTGGTTAAGCCTCTGTTTTATTTCTCGCACGCAAAACTCTCGTTGCGAGCTTATTTTTAGAACTTCTTTGGGCATGAATCGATTTTCGCATTAGATTTTTTTTTCTGTTGCGTCGTTGGTCTTGCAGTCTTAATGGGAGGGAACGGAGAATTATCGCAAGTTGTCTTTGGAGGTGCTGGGAGTATCCGACGGAAGGTTTATTCACCGAAGCATGCGATTTAGTGCAGCTGTCTTTTGTCACTTTGGCGTAAACGGATAGGGCGAACTTCAATTAAGCCAGACCCAGTTTCCGAAAAATGTCAAGCGATTCCAAGAACAAAAATATGCAAACCGTTTCATCACGGCCTTCTTGCTGACAAAACGTGTTCTGTGACGCCCCTCGAAATATGCCTCCCATGATTGTCTCCAGCCGAGACCTCCATAAAAAAAAACACAACTTGACGTATGTCCTTGAACTTGGCGGGTCATCATTACCTTCAGATCCCTCACACGTCTTCGATTGTAGCGTGGAATTTTGCTGGAAGACGAGGATTTGCGGCAAGAAGCAACACTTTAAAAAAAACTAGTTGCCACAGAACGACTTTCGAACCCGTGCATAGTGCAACGGATCAGTGATCTCTTTAGTCGGTTTGTCACGACTCGAACGTAAATGAAGGTATGGTCTGTGGATCAAATACCTTTGAAATTCAATTGCCTGAGGCTGCTTTCGCTTGAATAAACCACGAATTAATACAAGCGAACACAGACTAATTGAGGGGAAAATATTCGCAGTCGGGCGATTGTCCCATGGGTTGAGAGTAAGTAGAGGCTGAGAGTAAGTAGAGATTGTGAGTAAGTACCAATTGAGAGTAAGTAGAGGTTGAGAGTAAGTAGAGGTTGAGAGTAAGTAGAGGTTGAGAGTAAGTAGAAATTGAGAGTAAGTAGAAATTGAGAGTAAGTAGAGATTGAGAGTAAGTAGAGGTTGAGAGTAAGTAGAGGTTGAGAGTAAGTAGAGGTTGAGAGTAAGTGGAGGTTGAGAGTAAGTAGAGGTTGAGAGTAAGTAGAGGTTAAGAGTAAGTAGAGATTGAGAGTAAGTAGAGGTTGAGAGTAAGTAGAGATTGAGAGTAAGTGGAGGTTGAGAGTAAGTAGAGGTTGAGAGTAAGTAGAGGTTAGAGTAAATAGAGGTTGAGAGTAAGTAGAGATTGAGAGTAAGTACAGGTTGAGAGTAAGTGGAGGTTGAGAGTAAGTAGAGGTTGAGAGTAAGTAGAGGTTGAGAGTAAGTAGAGGCTGAGAGTAAATAGAGATTGAGAGTAAGTAGAGATTGAGAGTAAGTAGAGATTGAGAGTAAGTAGAGATTGAGAGTAAGTAGAGATTGAGAGTAAGTAAAGGTTGAGAGTAAGTAGAGGTCGAGAGAAAGTAGAGGTTGAGATTAAGTAGAGGTTGAGAGTAAGTAGAGGCTGAGAGTAAGTAGAGATTGAGAGTAAGTAGAGATTGAGAGTAAGTAGAGATTGAGAGTAAGTAGAGATTGAGAGTAAGTAAAGGTTGAGAGTAAGTAGAGGTCGAGAGTAAGTAGAGGTTGAGAGTAAGTAGAAATTGAGAGTAAGTAGAAATTGAGTGTAAGTACAGATTGAGAGTAAGTAGAGGTTGAGAGTAAGTGGAGGTTGAGAGTAAGTGGAGGTTGAGAGTAAGTAGAGGTTGAGAGTAAGTGGAGGTTGAGAGTAAGTGGAGGTTGAGAGTAAGTAGAGGTTGAGAGTAAGTAGAGGTTGAGAGTAAGTAGAGGTTGAGAGTAAGTAGAAGTTGAGAGTAAGTAGAGGTTGAGAGTAAGTAGAGGTTGAGAGTAAGTAGAAATTGAGAGTAAGTAGAGGTTGAGAGTAAGTAGGGGTTGAGAGTAAGTGGAGGTTGAGAGTAAGTAGAGATTGAGAGTAAGTAGAGGTTGAGAGTAAGTAGAGGTTGAGAGTAAGTAGAAATTGAGAGTAAGTAGAGGTTGAGAGTAAGTAGAGGTTGAGAGTAAGTGGAGGTTGAGAGTAAGTAGAGATTGAGAGTAAGTAGAGGTTGAGAGTAAGTAGAGGTTGTGAGTAAGTAGAGATTGAGAGTAAGTAGAGGTTGAGAGTAAGTAGAGGTTGAAAGTAAGTAGAGGTTGAGAGTAAGTAGAGGTTGAGAGTAAGAAGAGGTTGAAAGTAAGTAGAGATTGAGAGTAAGTACAGGTTGAGAGTAAGTAGAGATTGAGAGTAAGTAGAGGTTGAGAGTAAGTAGAGATTGAGAGTAAGTAGAGATTGAGAGTAAGTAGAGATTGAGAGTAAGTAGAGGTTGAGAGTAAGTAGAGGTTGAGAGTAAGTAGAGGTTGAGAGTAAGTAGAGGTTGAGAGTAAGTAAAGGTTGAGAGTAAGTAGAGGTTGAGAGTAAGTAGAGGTTGAGAATAAGTAGAGAATGAGAGTAAGTAGAGGTTGAGAGTAAGTAGAGATTGAGAGTAAGTAGAGATTGAGAGTAAGTAGAGATTGAGAGTAAGTAGAGGTTGAGAGTAAGTAAAGATTGAGAGTAAGTAGAGGTTGAGAGTAAGTAGAGGTTGAAAGTAAGTAGAGATTGAGAGTAAGTAGAGGTTGAGAGTAAGTAGAGGTTGAGAGTAAGTAGAGATTGAGAGTAAGTAGAGATTGAGAGTAAGTAGAGGTTGAGAGTAAGTAGAGGTTGAGAGTAAGTAGAGATTGAGAGTAAGTAGAGGTTGAGAGTAAGTAGAGGTGGAGAGTAAGTAGAGGTTGAAAGTAAGTAGAGATTGAGAGTAAGTAGAGGTTGAGAGTAAGTAGAGGCTGAAAGTAAGTAGAGATTGAGAGTAAGTAGAGATTGAGAGTAAGTAGAGGTTGAGAGTAAGTAGAGGTTGAGAGTAAGTAGAGATTGAGAGTAAGTAGAGATTGAGAGTAAGTAGAGATCGAGAGTAAGTAGAGGTCGAGAGTAAGTAGAGGTTGAGAGTAAGTAGAGGTTGAAAGTAAGTAGAGATTGAGAGTAAGTAGAGGTTGAGAGTAAGTAGAGGTTGAGAGTAAGTAGAGATTGAGAGTAAGTAGAGATTGAAAGTAAGTAGAGGTCGAGAGTAAGTAGAGATTGAGAGTAAGTAGAGATTGAGAGTAAGTAGAGATTGAGAGTAAGTAGAGGTTGAGAGTAAGTAGAGGTTGAGAGAAAGTAGAGGTTGAGAGTAAGTAGAGGTTGAGAGTAAGTAGAGGTTGAGAGTAAGTAGAGGTTGAGAGTAAGAAGAGGTTGAGAGTAAGTAGAGGTTGAGAGTAAGTAGAGGTTGAGAGTAAGTAGAGGTTGAGAGTAAGTAGAGGTTGAGAGTAAGAAGAGGTTGAGAGTAAGTAGAGATTGAGAGTAAGTAGAGATTGAGAGTAAGTAGAGATTGAGAGTAAGTAGAGATTGAGAGTAAGTAGAGGTTGAGAGTAAGTAGAGGTTGAGAGTAAGTAGAGATTGAGAGTAAGTAAAGATTGAGAGTAAGAAGAGGTTGAGAGTAAGAAGAGGTTGAGAGTAAGTAGAGAATGAGAGTAAGTAGAGAATGAGAGTAAGTAGAGATTGAGAGTAAGTAAAGATTGAGAGTATGAAGAGATTGAGAGTAAGTAGAGATTGAGAGTAAGTAGAGATTGAGAGTAAGTAGAGAATGAGAGTAAGTAGAGATTGAGAGTAAGTAAAGATTAAGAGTAAGAAGAGGTTGAGAGTAAGTAGAGATTGAGAGTAAGTAGAGAATGAGAGTAAGTAGAGATTGAGAGTAAGTAAAGATTGAGAGTAAGAAGAGGTTGAGAGTAAGTAGAGATTTGAGAGTAAGTAAAGATTGAGAGTAAGAAGAGATTGAGAGTAAGTAAAGATTGAGAGTAAGAAGAGGTTGAGAGTAAGTAAAGATTGAGAGTAAGAAGAGGTTGAGAGTAAGTAGAGGTTGAGAGTAAGTAAAGATTGAGAGTAAGAAGAGGTTGAGAGTAAGTAGAGATTTAGAGTAAGTAGAGACCCACCAAGTCTCCCTTTCGCCGTTCCTTAAAGAACGAACGACTTCAGTACTTGATATTTGATTTGCTGTTGCTCTAGCCAGCTCTTGTGGTTGTGTAGTGAACTGCCTTACATTGCCTACAAGGGGTGATAGGCCTCAAGCCTACATTCATTCATTCATTCGTTATTTTGTTTGTTCATTCATTCATTCATTCATTCGTTCATTCATCCATTCATTTCATTCATATGGGCGATAGAGCCAGATAGATGCTTGTTACTAACCTGCTTCAACACCCTTGCCGGAATTGTAAAATTGTTTTGTTGTGCCTCCTACAATGCACATCAAAAGTCTCATATCGCACTTTTCACTCACACACATATGCATGCTCACGCACACACACACACACACACACACACACTCACACACGCGCACACACACGTATGCATACATGCATACCTGCACGCATACACCCACACACTCGTACATCTCTTCAGTGTTGTAGAGGAAGGTCCACATCTGGAAGTTCATCGCATCTCCTCACAACAAACAAACCTATAGTGGGCCCAAGCTGTTGGATGGTAAAACACGAACGGTTACAGACGCACATCTGGGTCCATTTGCCACGGCGTAGATCATGTCTGTCTGACAGAGAGCAAGCTGCCATCCCTTCGGACGAGAGTCAGACCGCCATTGCCGTGGCAGTGACACGAGGCCAGGGAAAGAGACGGGGGTGTGACCAGGGCCAGGGCCGCTAACCTGATTGCTCAGCACTGGAGGGCACTGGGGAACTCCGTGATGGAGATCCATGGAGGCAAGTGTCTGGTCATGGAGGCTTGGAGACTGTCTGGGACCACGGCATGGCCTCGCTTCACCCTCCATCCCACTCTACTACCCCAACCCTGCGGCTTCAGTTCCCCCATCCCCCCACTGCACCCCCACCCCCCTCCAGGCTTTGCCTCTGGCCAGCTTCTCTTCCAGACCCTTGGTAATCCACTTAGTAGACTGGGACACAAAAAATGGCTACCATCCAGCCTTCTTCTGGCTTTTTTCCTCAAGGCTTCGCACTCCTCTCCCACGTCCCATCCCACCCAAATTTCCTTCCACTCCACCCCACATACCCCCCCCCCCCCACACCCACCCTCACGTTATAAGGACTCTCATTGACCTTCTCTACCTCAGAACACAAGGCTTATCTCCTATCAATGAATATCTTGCTTCCCCCACCACCCCTTCATAACCGTTCCACCCCCACCCCCACCCCTTCCCGATATCTGGCCGTCCTTGCTTTCTCTCCCTACCCTCTCCTCTCTCCTCTCCCCCTTTTTGTCTCCCTCTCGCTTTACTCCAGTATTTCAAGTCCCCAATCCTTCCTCTTTCACCTTTTTTTTCCAACTACAGCGAGGTCACTGACCTCGTGTGACTTGTAGGTCAACTCGTGCAAATGGCTCCCCAAGATTATCAAACTTTTCTGTGTTTGAGACGCTTTTGTTCCTCGACAGTGTCTCCATGGGTTCCAGACAGTCATGGCGGAAGTGAGAGGGGAGATGGAGCAGCTGCGCGGGAACGTCTCTGTGGGAAAATGCATTGAAAACTCTCTGTTGTTCGGGGCCGGTAACTTCTGAAGATAACAGAATTTGTCTAATCATCTCTCAAGGACGGATGCAAAAAATTTCCTATGGATAACAATGTCATCATTCGTGCGTGGCGTTATTTAGAGAAAGGCAATTCTGTTATTCGTCAGATTTGTGACAACTGTCGCAGTTGCACCTCGGTACTCCAGAGGGTTGGGATAAGAATTGACCCACCGCGTCTCCCTATGCGATCTGCAAAAGGCAAATAACTTCAAACATCGAAATTTGATCTGCTCTTACTCCAACAAACTCCTGCGTTTTTTGTGGTCAATGGCCTTACATGTTTACAAAGAATGAGGGACTGTAAAACTCCACTGTTCATTCACTCGTTCGTTCGTTCGTTCATTTGAACCTCTGTCCAGATTTGGCTATCTGGTCCAAAGCGCTCGAGTCATTCATCAGGGTATAACTCACCACGCCCTAGGGTTCGAGCTCGGCGTGGGCCCACAAGAGAGGTGACCCCTGCTGAGAAGAACTGGGACACGGGTGCCTGGAGAGGCCATGTGGGACGCAGGGCTTCGCTGAGCGGCCAGTAATGGGCCGCCTCCACGCCTCCGGGCCCCAGGCAGGACAGGTAAAATTAACAATGGGAAAACAATGAAGATGTCATCGAGGCTAACCTCATGTGGATTTAGAGAAGTATTAGAGACCCTGGTGGGCTTTGTGTTCTCATTTCAGTCGAACTCTAACCACACCTGCCCTTGACTCAAGCGGGCTGCCTGGGGCATCCTGTGGGACAGGTCTGCCGTGGTATGTATCAAGTGGACAAAAGCTAATTTAAATCTTTGATGAAGTGTGTGGCCCAACAGCGCAAGATGCGTTAACTTTTGCTCTGCAACAAATGTCACGCTGACGTGGTGAACAGTGGATCTGAAAAGAATTCAAAATGGAATACACACCCAGTGATAGGTTTGGTAACGGGTTGGTGGTGGTGGTGGTGGTGGCAGTGATGGTGGTGGGAATGGTGGTGGGAGTAGTGGTGGTGGTAATGGTGGTGGGAGTGATAGAGGCGGCAGTAGTGATGGTGGTGATCATGGTGGAAGTGGTGATGGTGCTGATGATAGTGTTGGAGGTGTTGGTGATGGTGGCGATTACAGTGGTAGTTGTTATGGTATTCTTCCTGTTCTCGTGACACTGATAGCGGCGATGGAATTGCTCCAACCCAGTACCTCTCTTTCTCGAAATAACAGAGCGGCAGCTGAGGCTGTCCTGTCCCTTGCTTTCGCCCCCTGCTGGCAGGCGCGCTCAGGGCTCACAAAATCCTCTCTGTTGGCATCCGGGTATTTTGGCCACGTGACGGATGGCCGGGTAACCGCCATCAAGTTGCGGTGTGGCCGCTAGGTCTATGCTGAGGCCATGCCATCCTGATTCACTCCTCTTGTCTCGCTCTCCGCCCCGCCATCTGTGTCTGCCAGCCTGCCCCGTACTTGGGCTGAGTCGAAAGGGCGGCACGCAAAGGAAGCCCACCTACTGAACCATCCGTAGGAGCAGCCCCGTAAATCTTTCCCTATTGCCAATGCCAAGGATCACGCACTGACGGCTAAATGCGCGTCGCTCCAGGTGTTGGCGCAATTTCGTTATCTCGCCCAGATGCTCGTCCGTCATAGTAGGGGTCTGGTCTGAAGCGAGACAGAGGGATGGTCCGTCTAACATTCTGTTACTGAGAAATTCACTGCTTGCGTGACTGTTTCGCAATCCGCTCTCCTTTGTTGAGAGAGCAGGCTTAAAACAAACACAGCCTGGTTGATGTCATGGTATGCATAAAATCGATGCTTTTGAAATGCGTAAGGACAGTTGAAGCGAGGGGGATAAGAGTTTTCTGATGCTCGCTGTTGTGTCTCACGCGCACGATGAAACCCGGAACTGAATATGAGATATCCAATAAAAGTGAGAAGTGAAAAGGGTGTTTTTTCTTAATGTGTGTGTGTGTGTGTGTGTGTGTGTTTGTGCGTGCGCGCGCGCGTGTGTGTATGTGTGTGTGCGTGCGTGCGTGCGTGTGTGTGTGTGTGTGTGTGTGTGTCTGCTTGCATGTGTGTGTGTCTGCTTGCGTGTGTGCGTGTGCGTGTGTGCGCGCATGCGCGCTTGAAATTATGTTTACATGCAGGTCAGTCCTCTGCTCGCGTTGCATCAATGATTTAATTTGTGCACATATAATTTTTATTTAATTTTATTGTTTAGTCTTTCTCATTTCACTTGGAAAAGCTACCACAAAGTTATCAAGTATGAGGTGGACGGTTTCCCTCGTTTGAAAAGTTGAGGAAGTTTATTTTGCAAGTGCAGTTTTAGAACATGTCGATGACAATATTAGGAATAAACCGAGTACAAACACCTTTCTGAAAAGCGGAAACAAAAGTGCTTTGTTGTTGAAAACTAAAGTTGCTAAGTTTTGAATTCACCATCACCAAAGCGGGCGAGACGCGTCAAGGGGTGAGAAATCGTCTACATGGAAGATGGAAAACCAAAGAGATTTTGATCAAAAAGGCAACTGAAACTCCTCGTCTGACGGATCAAATGAGCTGTATCAAATCAATGGATGCAAATTTATTCGCTGAGTCTTCATGATAACTGTTATTATAATGTCTTTTTTGCGAAAGGTTTGAGTCGTCTTTTTCTGACAAATTGACTTATAGAGTGGCTTTGAACTGGTCTGGGGTTGTGTCTACTCTGTTTTCAACAAATGAAGCTGTTTAAGCTCTGTACATCAGTAATAAGTCACTGTATGGCGCCATTACCTCCAGTACTTGTGTATTTATTGTCAGATTTGCTGTTTGTATTGGCACAATCCTGCCTGGTACTTTGTCGTTTATTCATTGGGATCCGACCACTCTCTTGGCCAGAAAGGTACTCACTTTGGTAAATGTGGTAGGATAATCGCCTTTCACACGAAGGCGCCATTACCTCCAGTACTTGTGTATTTATTGTCAGATTTGCTGTTTGTATTGGCACAATCCTGCCTGGTACTTTGTCATTTATTCATTGGGATCTGATCACTCTCTTGGCCAAAAAGGTACTCGCTGTGATAAATGTGGTAGGATAATCGCCTTTCACACGAAGAATATAAATGAGAGCCGTATTTGAATAATTCTAGATGCTTGCGTTCTCGGGAAACAAAGAGAGTTTGTTAATTCTTTCAACATTTTATCTGGTGTGATAATGGTTCCCCTAATCAGGATTGTCAAAATACATGTGCCTGGACGGCAAAACTGTCAGTGCTTGCTCTGGTGTACAACACACACATTTCTATAAAATTCTCTCTTTTCATTACATGACCAAACGTGAAAGTGATACACAAAAATGGCCGCCTGTTTTCTTGCCTTGACGATGCGATGATGCACCAGTGCCAACCAGCGGATATGCAGACGATCGAAACTGGAACACCGCCAACCAAGCCTGGCGTCACCTACCGTCACGTGATCTCAGCAAAGCAAGAAACTCTGAGGAGAAGAGCTCTGTGGACCACACTAAAAGTGCATGATTACCTCCCCAGGGACGTCTGTGCGTGTTTGTGTTGAAGAGTACTTTGAACTTTCACGAAGCGCTCCAACCTTTTTTGGCACTATAATTAAATCTTGTTGTCCCAGAGGTCCAGTTTCTCGTTTTCTGTTTTCTTTTCTTTCTTTCTTTTCTTTTCATCTCTCCCGGACCCTCCCCTTTCTATTTCCCTCCCTCTCTCACCCCATTCTCCATTAAATTCCAGACAGGGACGCCGATTGTCTCCCTTGTTATGTATTTTCTCCCTTTTTATGTATTTTACTGGATCATTCGCTTTAGGACTGTTCGGCTTGCTCGCCAATAGGTGAATAGGTCTTACTGCCTTGATTTTTCCTCCTTCCACGCAGTCATCGCATAATCTGCCATTCCTGCTTCGTCGTAGTCGTCATCTTGATCCTTCTTCTCCTTCTGTTTCTAGTCATGCTGCCCCCTTTCCTCCCGAAATTCCTTCTCCTGTTGCTGCTGCCGTCACCGCAGTACCGCTTTTCCTTTTGCTCCTCCTGCTTCTGCTCCTCTTGCTGCTGTTCCTTCTCGTGCTTCTCCTCGTCTCCCCAACCCTCACCCCTCCGTCCCCACCCCCACCCACCCACCTGATATTTCTCGTCTTTCATCCATACGTCAGTCCATAATCACTTATCCATGAATCTTCAAATCCACTCATCTAGTCATGCGTTAGTTCATCGATCTATTCATTAGTGCGTAAAGGAATGCCCGTGATTAAACGTCTCCCACCACACGGTCCATTCCTTAGCGTGGTGTGGTGGTTTGTGTGTCTCCATGACCCGAAGAGCAATGCCAGCGGGAGTGCAAACTCCTGGCAGGGCTTCCCAAGCTGGACAGGTCTAAGGGTAGAGATCAGACCAATATGGACCATCCCCCCGTGCTCACAGGGCAGGTCTTTGGGCTATGAGCTAAGGGTGGGGTAACCCTGAAAGAAACCCCGAGTGCTGAAGACGTATGTGTTGGGTCGCACGGCGCACTCTAACAAACCACAACACTACGCACATTCGCCAAATCATATGACACTTGGATATACAGACAACGAGAATGGTGCTTGCCCTGTGAAGTCCCGCCAGGCAGGTGCAGCGTCGGGCTCCGTGCCTCGAAGGAGCCCAACCCCAGCTACTGGTGGTCCTTTGAATTCGTCCTGTGGAGCCAGGGGTCGAGTCAGAAGAGCGACTGGCCAAAAACCAACCACGACTAAAGAGAGATCAAAGCCCAGTATCATCATGCACTGGAACGCAGAGGGTGTTGCCAACAAGAAGACCGAACTGAAGCACTTTCTGCACGAACACAGCATCAACATCTGCTGTATACAAGAGACACATGCATGAGGGGAAGCCCTTCAAAATCAGAGGGTACCAGGTGTTTAGGGGGGATCGTCAAGGACGGAAGAAGATAGGAGTGATGACCCTGGTCAGAAACAACCTGAATGCCAGCGAAAAGAAGTACATGGAAGAGGCAGAGTACATCCACACCAAAATCACCACCAAGGATAGCACTCTAGAGGTGGTGAACTACTACTGCCCGAACGACACGATGCTATCCCTTGACACCATCTCGGTCCCAGACAGCGGCTTCCTCATCGCTGGAGACTTCAACAGCCAGTCTCAGAGCTGGGGATACGACACGCTAGACAAGAGGGGAGAAGATATAGAGACGTGGCAAGACGAGAAACAACTGATACTCGCAAACGACCCCACTGACCTGCCTACCTTCTACTCCCGCCGCTGGTATTCAACCACCACCCCAGACCTGGCCTTGTGCACCGAGGACGTACACAAGAACCTGAGTAGAACCGTTGGGCCACAGTTAGGAGGAAGCGACCACCGACCAGTCCTTCTTACCCTATCAGGCTGTACCACCTCTGACACATTTTTACCACCAAGATGGAACTACAAGAAAGCTAAGTGAGGCCTGTTCAGCATTCGAACCAACGAGCTGACCCAAGATCTTGCCATGGAGGGAAGGAACATCAACAACGTGGTGCGAGACTTCAACGCTCGAATCATCAAGGCGGCTAAGGAAGCCATACCACGAGGGGCCACGAAGAACTACACCCCTTTACTGGACACATGAACTCGAGATCGCACACGATGAACTGACCCAAGCCAGAGAGGAAGCCGAGACCAACCCCAGCCAAGAAAACATCAAACTTTAGGAAAAGAAAGCCCGCTACCTAAAGATAAAACTCAAAGGCACAAGAGAGCTGGAGAGAAAAGACCACAGAGCTGAACATGGAGAGGGACACCACCAAACTTTGGAACTTCACCAAAGCTCTAAATGACGAGGGAAGCGGGGAACAGAAGATCACCATAGAAGAAGACGGAAGAACAATGATAGGAAGAGATGCCGCAAACCATCTAGCTCAGCCATACGCTAAGAAGAGCAACATCACTATACCAAGGACACTGGAGAAGGAAATCCGGCTAGAAGAAAGAGAAAGGACCAGCAAAGATGACAGCAATTATGAAGCCATGAAAAACATCACTATGGAAGAACTGAAGAAGGCCATCAAACAACTGATCAAGAGGAAGTCGCCAGGCCCAGACAATATCCCCAACGAAATGATCCAACACCTAGGCAACACAGCTCTCCGGAAGCTGCTAGACATGTTCAACGTAAGCTGGTTACAGGGCCAGGTACCTCAGTGCTGGAAAGAAGTCAGAATGACTCCCGTTCTAAAGAAAGGGAAGAACAAGACAAAACTTCTGAGCTACCGACCTATTAGCCTGATAAGCTGCATCTGCAAGACCATGGAGCGTATTGTCAACCAGCGATTGCAGTGGTACCTAGAGACAGAGAGAATCATTGCTCCTGAACAAGCCGGATTCAGAAGGTACAGGAGCACAGAAGATCAGACCACGCACCTTGCCCAGGTCATTAAGGACGCCTTCCAAGCCCAGAAAATGACGCTTGCTGTCTTCATAGACCTACAGAAGGCCTTCGACAAGGTGTGGAAGGACGGTCTCCTTGTGAAGCTTCTTCGCAGTGGTATCCAAGGCAACATGTACCGGTGGGCCAAGTCATACCTACACAACCGGAGAGCCCGTGTGCTGGTAGATGGACGCTGTGGACAGAAAGTACTACTGCGTCAGGGAGTCCCGCAAGGAGGAGTATTGTCACCTACTCTGTTCATACTCTTCATCAATGACATCATACCAGAGCTACCAAAAGGAGTACATGCAGCCCTGTATGCAGATGACCTAGTGATCTGGTGCTCAGATGAGTATGCAACAACCGCCACATATAGAATGCAGCTAGCATTGGACAAGATTACAGGTTGGACCTCCACCTGATGTGTCACCATCAACAAAGAGAAGTCTTCAGCCACTCTATTCACACTCTCCACCAAAGCTCAGCCTGGCAAACTGACCCTGGACAACACCCTGCTACAGTATGAAGACCAACAGAAATACCTGGGAGTAATTGTTGACAGGAGGATGACATGGAAACAACAGGTGCAAAGTGCAGAGGCAAAAGCCAGAAGAAAGCGGAACATCATGAGGAAGCTGGCAGCGACACAGTGGGGAGCCAATGAGAAGATCCTCAATACGGTGTACCAGGGCACAGTACGACCACACCCAGAGTACGGCTCCAACTCTTGGATGACAGCTGCCCAGTCGCACCAACAGACCCTTGACAGAGTCCAGAACAAGGCTCTACGAATCATCAAAGGCGCTGGCAGATCTACGCCTATAGAGAAGATGGAGCAAACAACAGGCATCCCACCGCTACAGAAAAGAAGGGAGTGCAAGGCCGTGATGCAGAACATGAGGGCAAGATTCTTAGAGGATCACCTGATGCACAACAGAGTGAAGAACCTCAGCTCAGGAAGTCTGAAAAGATCCAGCTTTGTACTAGAAAGCAGAGCACTGTTGAGAAAGCATCAAGACCTGCTGCTAGCAGAAGTAGAACTCTTCACCCGCAGAGACGATCCTCCTCCTTGGAAAACTGCACTGAACAACGTCACCATCCGTACCACAGTACCCCATTACACCATAAAAGACGAGCACTGTGACGCCAGCAAGAAAGCTCTGACAATGGCCATGCTTGATGAAACGTACCACCAGGAAGCATGGATAAGGGCCTACACAGATGGGTCAATTACAGATGCAGTCAAGAGAGGGGGAGCTGGAGCGTACATCCAGTACCCAGGTGGAAAATGGCAGGCAGAGGCAATACCGACAGGCCTCCACTGCACCAACTACAGAGCAGAGGTTGAAGCCCTGATCCATGCTGCAAATACCATCAGCAGCAAAACAGACCTTGACGGAGACTCCCAGGTAGTCTTCATCACAGACGCACTCTCCGTCTTGGAGGCAGCAACAGCAAGCAAACTGCCTCAACTCCTGAAAGCAGTCCAAAACATCACATGCTTCAGGATTGTACTGCAGTGGATCCCCTCACACTGTGGAATACACGAAAATGAGGAGGCGGATAGAATGGCAAAGCTGGGAGCTGAAGACCACCAAGAAGAGAACAGAGTCACCCTTATAGAAATGAACACCATGGTGAAGGACCTGTACAGAACACCCCAGACAACGGACAGCTACCACCAACTGTCCAGACAAGAACAGGTGGTCATCTTCAGGCTGCGGACAGGGCACAATAGACTCAACTACCACATGCACAAGAGATTCAGACTAGTGCCATCCCCAAAGTGCTCCTGTGGAGAGGCCGACCAGACGGCTGAACACATTCTGCAGGAATGCAGGAACCACAGGCTGCTGCGAGAGGACGTTTGGCCGGAACCAGCAAGCATTCAGGAAAAGCTGTACGGCAGGATGGAATCTCTCCAGAAAACAGCCCAATTCATCCTTGACTCTAGAATCCAAGTGTGATGGCGTTCGAGAAGAAGAAGAAAATTAAACGTCTCCAGCAATAGTCCGGCATCATACCTTTGAAAACTTCCCACTACCAGAGTTGGCATTTGGAGATAAAAGTAAAATTAAAAAAACACGCCGACTTGTTCTTTTTCTTAACTCATTTCTCCACTCAAGTGCCAACGTTTTGACCCCGCTAAGGACTTCTTCAGGACTACACACTGATAGACACAGAGGATGAGCTTAAATAATCGAAGGATAAAAACAACTCGGAAAACACAGGTTAAACTCAGTGCTCGCAATTCAAAACGTTGGAACACGGTTGAAGCATGTTTTTGATATAAGCGAGCAGATCACCGGTGATAAACGACGTGTACTTGTACAAGGCGAGACTTCAAGGTCTGGAAACAGGCCGGCCACACAACAATCATGTTGACGCTTTGCGGCAGGAGACTTATGCTGCTTTAACAACATAATCTATTTAAATGAAGTATTTTTAAATCACAGTAAATATGAATCTAACACGGCAACAAATTAATAGTGTAACCTTTTCATACAACACATCTACGACTGTTTAGGTAGTTCGTATCAGCTGTTCAGTCCTACAAAGACGGTGCCTACATTAGCCTGCCACCAGAATTTGCGTCTTAGAAACAGGTATTCTTCTACCACAGAGTCTAGAATGCATGTTTTGACAAATGGTAATTGTCATCGGGGAGGGTGACGGATGCATGTGCGGCGCATACCGATTTGTGGGTTCGTTGTCCAAGGGAGTCTGACCTGTGGTTTCTCCATCCGGTGCGGACATTCTTCTATGACCCAATGTACACGGCATCCGAATGCATTCTGCACTGCAACAAATACATCACTGACGGAGTGTTGCATGTGAGGCATTAGAAAAATATCTTCCAGTTTCTGCAGTCCCACGGGGAGATACTTCCTTGGAGGCTTTCCCATGTCTGTGGAAGTTGCAGTTGTTCTTGCAAGGAAAGAAGCCTGGTTCTCCCATGGGACTATCCCCCTGTGGGTTGGAGGTCAGAATAGACTCACCGTGTCTCCCTACGCGATTCGTAAGAGGCGAATACATTGGAACGTCGTGACTTGATTAGCGCTTCATCTAAACTATTCTAGTGATTTTCGTGTTCAGTGGCGTTACATAGCCTGCAAAGTCTGATAGGCCGTAAAACTCGTTCACTCCAACCATCCATCCATCCATCCATCCATCCATCCATCCATCCATCCATCCATCCATCCATCCATCCATCCATCCATCCATCCATCCATCCATCCATCCATCCATCCATCCATCCATCCATCCATCCATCCATCCATTCATCCATCCATCCCATGGGGCTATGTTGGACAAACCGTCAAGTGACTGTCAGCTTGTACATCTCCCCTAGGTTTCTCCTCCTCCTCTCTGAAGTAATGATAGAAGCTCGCGGGAAGATCTGAAAGTTGTCTTTGTAGCTACAAGAAACATCCGGGCAGCAACGAATGAAGGCTGGTTTTGAAGGTGCTCTGAGATCACAAGTGTTCACATATATCCAAAAGCATGTTTCAACCGTGTTCCAACGTTCTAAATGCCATGTATTGAGTTGAATCTGTTTTCAGAGTTGTTTGTATCCGTTGATTATCAAAACTGATCTGTGTGTAGCCCTGAAGATGCCCTCAGCGAGGGCGATACTGGCACTGAAAGGAGAAATAAGAGGGAGAGAAAAAAGAGTTTTAAAAATCTTTTATAATTATTACGTAAAGGTGGACTTTTCAATACTGCAACTTTTTTCACCTATTAATGGGTGCTCAAACAATTACCCCCTGGTCATCGGACTACTGTTACCACATTAACACCGTCTCAGCTTCATGGGGAGCATCAACCAGGCTGTAGTTGATCGCGTTGAAGTACTTTTCCCTCACTGGCACCCGTTTAACTCCTAGGTGGAAAAGGATATGTGAGTGAAGCACCCTGCTAAAAAATGTGAGTCTGGGATCCGTGCAGCTTCGAACGCCGCACCCACCAGACGCAAGCTACTGCTGGTCAAGCGTTCTAACCCCTCGGCCACAGAGCCCCTACGCCTGTCCCGCCTTCCCTCCCTTCGTCCATTCAGCCATCCATTCATTCATCATCATTCCATCCATCCACCCATCCATCCGTTCTCCCTCCAGCTTTTGATCATGTCTTTTTCTCCACTTCTTTTTATCCTCATTCCTCTCCTTCCCTCTTCCCTTTCTCAAATACCTCTCCTGAGCAGCTTTTCTTCCTCCATACCCCATAATTTTCCCTTACCCTACAAATCTTTCCCGCCCTTCCTTTCGTTCACGCGTCAGCTTCGTTAGCAGTCTCACAGGGTCGATCAATTCATCAGCTGCAAGCAGCACCTCTGGCTCCTGGCAATGGTGGCGCTGGCGGATTTGCAAATTTCGTTTCTTCTTTTGTGCTCCAAGATTGGTCGATCTGCATGCGGAGAAAATGTTCCCGACTCTTCTGGAAAAAAACACTAGTCCTTGCGTGGTCTCCTGAACGTGAAGTTGACGTGACAGACACAGGGGTTGCAGCAGATTTTATTATGGTCTTGCTCTCTCTCTCTCTCTCTCTCTCTCTCTCTCTCTCTCTCTCTCTCTCTCTCTCTCTCTCTCTCTCTCGTCTTTCACCTCACGGCACTTTTGCATGCGGCAAACCCTCTCTCTTATCTACATAATTCTTCATTGTCAGATATTCCTTCCTCGTTTTATAAGAGGCCCAATCTCTAGCTCTTCCTCTATTGTACAGTAATACTCTCCCTTTCTGTAACAACTTACCCTTCCTCGTTCATTTTCCGACGTGTTGCGTAGGCCTATCTGTACACCCTCCTTGTGTGTGTCTGCATCTCTGTCTCTCTCTCTCTCTCTCTCTCTCTCTGTCTCTCTCTCTCTCTCTCTCTCTCTCTGTCTCTCTCTCTGTCTCTCTCTCTCTGTCTCTCTCTCTCTCTCTCTCTCTCTCTCTCTGTCTCTCTCTCTCTCTGTCTCTCTCTCTCTCTCTGTGTCTCTCTGTGTCTCTCTGTCTCTCTCTCTGTCTCTCTCTCTCTCTCTCTCTCCCTCCCTCCCTCTCTCTCTCTCTCTCTCTCTCTCTCTCTCTCTCTCTCTCCTCCCTCTCTCTCTTTCTCTCTCTCTCTCTCTCTCTCTCTCTCTCTCTCTCTCTCTCCTCCCTCTCTCTCTCTCTCTCTCTCTCTCTCTCTCTCTCTCTCTCTCTCTCTCTCTCTCTCTCTGCGTGACTGTCTACGTCTGTCTGTATTTCTCCCTTTCTCTCTCTGTCTCTCTCTGTCTCTCTCTGTCTCTCTCTCTCTCTCCCTCCCGTATTCCTCCTTTCCTTCTCTCCCCCCCCCCTCTCTCTCTCTCTGCTAATCGATCTCAGTGCTGTTCTTTCATCCAGTTTTCGTCTCCAGCTTCTCTTACCCTCACTTCTCTCATCATGCAAGGCGGGTTACTGTCCACACGATCGAAAGAGAAAAACTACATTTCTTTCTACCGCGATTAATTGAAACGATGCTCACATGAGATTTTCCAGCTTTGTCTCCCTATCATCTCGATCGATGGTGAGAAAAATCTTTTAGAACTCCCAGGGAAAAACGTGGAGCCTGGAGTCCATCTAAGCTGACCTGCTGACATTTGTTTTGTGAAAAGATGTCTGTTCGTCTCCTAAAGGTCAAGGTCAGAGAACTTCAGCGTCATCCAGCGGAAGTTTACTGCGCCCGAGGGCGTTTTAACATGAATGAATCAAGACTGGTGAATGAAATCATGCAAATTGCATTGCGTTGTGCATGTGGACTTTTTACGTATTGCGACTTTATTCGCGAGTATTCCATATCTCATGTTGCTCACACGAATCATGACAGGCAGATTTACAAAATATAGTGGTCAGTGGGGTTGTGTACTTAGGATCACGTGTTGCAGAGTTACAACCCTCTAAATGTTATGCGCCTGAATGGTCGTAATCCTACGGCCCTATTTATAAAGTTGCCGAAGCAGGAAGATTTTATTGTGTGTGTGTAGTTCACGAGTATATAAAAGACCTAGAACCAGTTTTGCAATCTGCATTAAGGCCTTTTCACACGTGGACACACATCTGAGAACTATGCCGTTTCCATCGGAAATATCTCGCTTGCAAGTCGAAAGAAAAAAATTTAAGCGTGCTCAGACGTGGCAATTTTCTGGCAACTCTGCAATTTCCATTGGAAATAATCACGTTCGCAAGTCCCAAGATCAGTGTTCTGTCGAATGTCCCCCAATTGAAACACGTGCTGCAATATCTTGTCCCTCTGACACTTCCTCGAACAATCAATCAGATGAGTTTCTGCATGCGACGTAGCGATAGAGGTGTGTCTAGCAAGATGTCCTAATGGCGGTCTAGCCTCGCTCCATTCGAAACTTCTGTGGCTTCTGCTACCTCATCTGTCGGTTGTAGAATGTTACTCCCAGATATGTAATTTTTGTACATTTTTACATCACCGTATCTATCTAACGTGTGCAGTTGATTGTGACAAACCTGTTGTCGCAAGGTGCGTAGCTGACTCGATCGAGTTCGAACTGTCGAAGAAAATCAAACAAGAACTGCGTTGAACGACTGGGCGGAGAGCAGAGATAATAACGGATCTAGGATGCAGTTTTGCACCATGGGTGTTTTTCTCGTTTTGTTTGCAGGGAACTGGTTGGTTGGCGAGTCTTAAATAGAAAGGGATACTACAAGCACCATAAGCATGATGTTGCGAGGTTATTTGGAAAGACATCAATCAACGCACTCATTTCAGTATGATTACACATGTCCTAGTGGCATCGTTGTGACTACCACGCGGATGTCCCGGGTTTATTTTTGGGCCGATGCCCTTTTCTGTTTGTTAGGGTTGTTTTTCTCCTCCCAGTTTTAATTTAGCTGTTTTAGTGGACACTAATAAAGTTTCTGTCTTTTCAACAAAACTTGCCACACGTGAGAAGGCCTTGAGACACTATATGAAAAGTCATAATCCTAAGTGTCATTTTACACTGTATATGTACTGTTGTCAGTGTCAACATGATTTCTGTGATTAACCTCTATATGCGGCCATGAGCCAGCATCAGGTTGGGATACCCCTCGGAGTGAGTTGACGCTTGTACCTGACTGTGCTTTCTGTCTTTCTCTGTATTTTGTCACCAGGTGGCAGTGAAGGGTTCATGAAGCGGCCCAGTGATCAGATAGTGCGCTGTTGATCCACTGACCTCGGGGTCACTTAAACCAGTCAAAACCAGAGCATTCCAGTTTGTAAAGGCCTCGTGGCCATTATAACTCCGCCTAGGACCTTAAAAACAACCCCTGCTGAAAGCTGGGTCTTCGTGATACTTTGGAATCCTAGAGATGTCATTTCTCCACAGCTGCATGGCACCACTGACAATGTGCACTCCCTGAGTCGGATGAAATACAAATCAAAAGCGTTTGACTCCGTTGCGAGTTTCTCCCAATCTTGACTTTTTGCGTGCATCACTCATCTGCTGCCAACTGTGCCTCCCTTCTGTGTCAGTGTGAGATGGTCGTCGGTTTCAGCGTTCATTTTGTGCCTTGGATGCGAAAATGCCTTTATTAAATAACTCTCCGAGCAAGTTACACTTTACCACAGCTAGAACTCCGCAAATACTGATAACTTCCAGTTTATGATTGACTACTGGCCAAGTCACTGACTCTGCTCGCCACAAACCTGGTGCATGCAAAAACAATGTTTGCTTACACTCACTAGCGCCTAGAGTGTCTGCATTGCGTGTCGCGACCATACAAGCAGAACAGTTGTTGAGGCAGTGATGTTGGGATCTTGATAGTACTCGTGACATAAGGGACGCAGTGATAATGGGCAGAGACCGGGAGGGTCCAGGGTAGGAAATGGGTGTGTTAGCAGGTTACCTGTCCGCCTGTCTGCCTGGCTTGGCTTGGCTGTGGCTGTGGCTTTGTCTTGGGCTGTGGCTTTGTCTTGGGCTGTGGCTTTGTCTTGGGCTTGGGCTTGGGCTTGGCTTGGCTTGGCTTGGCTTGGCTTGGCTTGTCATGGCATGGCATGGCCGTGCGTGGCGTGGCGTGGCGTGGCGTGGCGGGGTGAAGCGTGGCGTGGCGTGGCGTGGCGGGGTGAAGCGTGACGTGGCGTGGCGTGGCGTGACGTGGCGTGGCGGGGTGAAGCGTGGCGTGGCGTGGCGTGGCTTGGCTTGGCTTGGCTTGGCTTGGTTTGGCATGGCATGGCCGTGCGTGGCGTGGCGGGGTGAAGCGTGTCGTGGCGTGGCGTGTTGTGGCGTGGCGTGACGTGGCGTGGCGTGGCGTGGTGAAGCGTGGCGTGGCGTGGCGTGGCGTGGCATGGCGTGGCGTGGTGAAGCGTGGCGTGGCGTGGCGTGGCGTGGCGTGGCGTGGTGAAGCGTGGCGTGGCGTGGCGTGGCGTGGCGTGGCGTGTGGAGTGGCGTGGTGGAGCGTGGCGTGGCGTGGCGTGGTGAAGCGTGGCGTGGTGAAGCGTGGCGTGGCGTGGCGTGGCGTGGCTTGGTGTGGTGTGGCGTGGCGTGGCGTGGTGAAGCGTGGCGTGGCGTGGCGTGGCGTGGCGTGTGGAGTGGCGTGGTGAAGCGTGGCGTGGCGTGGCGAAGCGTGGCGTGGCGTGGCGTGGCGTGTGGAGTGGCGTGGTGAAGCGTGGAGTGGCGTGGTGAAGCGTGGCGTGGCGTGGTGAAGCGTGGCGTGGCGTGGCGTGGCGGGGTGAAGCGTGCCTGACTGATTGTGTTTGGTTGGTTTGATTGTGCGTGTGCGTGCGTGCGTTCGTGCGTACGTACGCACACGCGTGTGTGTGTGTGAAGATAAACTTTAATTTATAAAAATGAACTCGTTTTCTACATGCATAAACGCTTTTAAATAGATAGTAATGCATGTATCGATTTCCTGACATCTTAAAGTAACGATGTATCTCCTTGTGCGTGCGCACACACTCACACATGTGCACACACACACACACACACACACACACACACACACACACACACACATTTGTACCCACGTGTCTTTTCTCTGTGTCATCTGGATTCTATTCATATACATTAATAAATGGACAAAGTTCCTCTGCTGTTTTACCGTTCTGTTCATTATAAAAATATCATCCTGTTTGTGTATTTTAACAAAATCACGTGCATGTTAACAATACAATAATATACGCTAAAGTCATACTTCTCAGTGGACATTATTAATAATAATATTATTCCTTGCACCGGCTGAAACTGTAATTGAACACAATTTATGTACATCGACATATCTCGATTTGATCACATGCTTTAATTCAAAGTTTTAAGACAGCGCCATAAGCTTAGCAGTACTATTATATTATCCTTCAGCTCTTTATATCTGACATAATTCAGGAGTGAGTGCTTTTTATCCTCCTCATCCCCCCCTCCAAATAGACACGTATAGTTTGCGCTTCGATCGTTCACATAACACTTATTCGTACCAAGTGATCAGTCTCATTCCAAATCAAATGAAAATATCCCAGAACTTGTTAACAGTTATGTCAGTGAGATATATTTCAAACATGATTGTATTTTTGTATGATCTGTAGAATAAATGTTTCACTCCTACAGCCCATTCCTGAAGATTACAGTCCGGTAATCTCCTACGAAAATTTCGTAAGAAAGCTACCTTACTCGTTGTTCCAGCATTTTCATAAACGTATGCACAGCCTAGCTTGGATAGACATCTTTTACTCGGTTTCAATGCCTTGGTGAAGATGGTTTTTCCCTATCGGCATGTTATTTCACCCAAGTCAGCACTTCACTGCTCTCCTTATTGCGTCATGTAAAGAGAGGGGTGGGGGGGTGGGGGTGGGGGGGTGGGGGGGAGAGAGAGAGAGAGAGAGAGAGAGAGAGAGAGAGAGAGAGACAAAGTTTTATTCAAGAGGCCCGACAGCCCATTATATATATATATATATATATATATATATATATATATATATATATATATATATATATATACAAACCAAATAGAAAAATATAATATAAAACATGGACCTCTTCGATTTCTGTCGCTATCATAAGTGCACTTCAGTAAATCCAAGTTGTGATGTTAATACAAAATATTAAATTTTTAGCTTAGTACTTCATTTCTCTCCTCCCTAAGTTTCAAGGCATTGAAAATAAACATTACTACATACCTTGCAGTCGGACGTTTGTTCCCTTCAGAAACCAGCTGAAGCCTACCCCCACCCCCACCCCCACCTCCACCCCCACCCCACCCTTCCCAAGATATGGATACATGTGCGGTGCAATGGACAGAGAGAGAGAGAGAGAGAGAGAGAGAGAGAGAGAGAGAGAGAGAGAGAGAGAGAGAGAGACCAGACCAAACAGAACAGAACAGAACAGACCGAGAAATTCCACAATATTGAAGAAAATCACAAAGAGTACGGCATATGTTGGGGAGTTTTCCCATAAACTCTTACAACATGTGCCATTGTTCTCCCTCTGCTTAACCTTGAAACTTGAAACCTGACTTAGAAATGCATCCACGAACACCCAATAGTCGCTTGGAGCAGGGTCGAAACTCAGACTTCGGTATCAAAATTAGTAGTTAATGTCATGTCAATGATGTTGATCTTCTTTACATTTTTAATGTCTTCGTCGTCTTGTGAGATATTATGGTTGCTATCACCGCCTACATTGTTATTCCACCATCTGACCGCTCCAATATATCACTCAACCTGCTTGCAAAAGCAGATCTCAGAATGTTCAGAAACGTTCTTCTCTCTATTGAGCAGTGAAACGGAGCATCTGTGAGGAATGCAGTGGAAAACTCTTGATTAATGCCTGTTACGCATTCATCTGCAGCCTAGTTGAGGTGTTGCTAAAATATAATGTAAATGGTCGGATGAACAGATTGTAAAGCTGTGCCGTTTGAGCATCCATTACTGGGTGGAAAATTGTATCGTGAAAATATGCACTTTTACCTATCTGCTAAAAGACTACGTGGCGCGAGGTGAGATTCTGACTGACCAAGTCGACTATACAAGTTTCTTTTAATCGGTCATGCTGAAAATGGTTATCTATGTCCCGGACGTGAATCAACTCTCACCATCAATGATGTCCGTCCTTGTGTCTGACCAAGACATCAGTGGGAGCGCTGATGTGAGTGGAGCCGAAAATATGAAGGCCGTCGGAAGTGCGAAGATGACCGACACTGGGCGTGATACTCCCGCAGTTGGGTCTAGTCTGGCACTGTTACCTTGCAGGAGAGTTTTCCTCATTGGACGTGGAGACGTCCAGGTTCGAAAGAACAACATCTACTTGTGTCGTGCATTGCGCCATTGACTGCGGTCCGAAGGAAGGATTTCCTTGTTGTCCAGAGGATGCCCCAGTCTTTCAGGGATGTTTTGGTGTTGTTCTTGAAGTGCTTGACTGGGCCTCTTGAATTTCGCCTTCCACTCTGCAGCTCGGAGTAGAAGATTACCATAGGAGGGCGAGTATCGTCCACGCTATTTCATTTACCTCGCCCTTCTCAGCTGGACCTTCATCGTAAGATGCCGGACGCTCCCGATTCGAGCTTCTTGCAGCACTTAAGTGCTGGGATTTCTTTCCTTCTGTGATATGCCAGAAATCTTGTGAAGACATTAAAGATGAAATCTGTCGAACGTTTTGAGTTTTCTTTTTTGAGTCAACTCTATGCTAAGCTTGAAAGCCAGAGTTCGAATAGCAAATTCTTGGCTGCATACTCACTCACTCAATCTTCCGAGCTGCTAGTGGAGCTGAACGCGCCGAAAAGGCTCCTCCACCCAGGACTGTCTTGGTCTAGTCACCGCATTTCTTGCCAGGTCTTCAGCTCCGTGCTTTTCATATTCCGCTGTGCACAGCCATGTGCCGAGTAGTCTACCTCCCTTCCGCTACCCAGGTGGAGCCCATGTTAGTGTTGAGTAAGGGTGGCTGTCTCTCATCATGCAAAGAACACGGCTTCCAACGCCTCTTCTTTACTTCTTGGATGATAATGTTCATCCCAGTCTGCCTCTAAACCTTGTGGGTAAAGGTTATTTATTCCTATCGGATGCCAAGTATTTTTCGTCGGTATCAGCTTGGATACTTATGCTCGATGAATGGCCACCAAGCACAAAGATGCGAAGATGAAGGGATATTTCTCGACCCTGCTTGGAGTGGCAGGTGAGAAGGGAGTTATGCTTGGAAGAAAAGGCTGAAACGGGAAAAAGACTATCATTCTGTCATATGATCAAAGTCGACCAAATAGAACTAGAGATGACAGTGGTTTAAGTGTAATTGGCAAATTTCGGACATCAAAGTGATCCCTTAATAGCTTATAATCGAGATGACTCGGTCAGCATCACCGCTATTATACAGAGGACGGTCGCGTAATGAAAACTTTCCTTACGTTTATTCCTCTATAAATGCATGGAAGCTTAGTATTTAATCAACGAAAGAAGAGACAACTGTTACCCTTTCAACAAAAAGGCTCCGGTGATGTTCGAGTGACATGGGGAATCGGGAGCGCGCCATATCATGACGGCATATTTCCTGTTTACAAAATCATTAAGTTTATACGCTGTTCGCTTATTATTCCACTCACGCAGATTTTGCTGGAGTATACACTGCTAAAGAGGCCTGGCAGGAAATGAGGAGTTTAGAGCGTGTTGTTGTCAACTAGCTGCATGGACATTATTCACGCGAGATACTTCCGGTTTTCAAATCGAGGCGGACTTTGCAAAAATCATGGCGTCTTCTATGGCCAGCACCAGTACCAGTACATGGAGTGGAAATCTCCTTCATGTGCCTGCATTCTCGCATGGAAATGTGGAAGTATGGGCAAGTGATGTTGCCAAAATACCCAGCAGAAAGAAAGGGAAAGGCTACGAAAAGTTCATTGAAGGATTTGTGCATGACATCGAAGGTAAAACAGGTTACCCTTCTCTCTTGTAGATCTAGATCCGTAGTGTTGATCATTATGAAAGGTGTTTCTTGAAATAAGGTCAGTAAGCCTATATGTTAATTTATTACGCAAATATAACCATGGGCTATCTTTGCAGATAGTTTGTTATATCTGATCATATACTTAATTTTGAGTCAAAACTGCCAGATAAGCGACTACTGCCAGCTGGGCTTGCATCGTCTGCCATGCCAACATCAACATGTCCGGTGTGATCAAGACTGTATACATGGCTCTCTACCATTGGCTGAACTATATTTTTGGACCAATCACAATAGGTTTCTCATGAGTAGAGGTTTTTACTATGTTAGGTTGTGCAAAGTGATGGAATGCTCTTGTTTCATGGTGTAAACATTGCAGTTTCCCAGCTATAAACAAGAAAAACAACAAAAACACGTATATTTAGCAGAAAACGTGTTATTTCAATTCTTCAAAACTTATTTTGTGGCTAGATTTCACCTATGCAGACCATACGAAGCCGTAAACAATTGCTTTTACAAGACCTAGATCTAAGCTCTTGTTACCTTGAATTGTTTGCCAGGATCACGCCGAATCTTCCAGATCCATTGTTTCTTCTGCTTCTTGTCTGTGAGGAATTTGAAAAAGCACAATCTGGAGTTCTCGTCATATCGATCATCGTTCTCGCAATAAGGAACACAGCAGTGTCTATGTGATACTGAAGCCTTCGGTTTCGCCATAGACGCTGGACGCCATTAAGTTTGCAAAGTCCGTCTCCTTTCCGATTTCAAAATGTCCGCTGCGTGAATAACGTCTATGGACAGGCTAGAGAAAGACGTTACCAACCATTGAAATCCCCCGCCATTGACAGTCGCTCATTGCGAAACTCCTGGAACCTTTCAGCTCTACGTGTACAATGAGCCATGTGGTATCACGTATCTCTGTAATTTGCCCGAGATTCGACTCGCAACGCGGACTCCGCTGCTCATCTCTATTTGAATAATGTAGCCATTTTATCGGGCGATTGATGTGTTCATCATAGTGTTGTGAGAAATCAATGCTGTTGTTTAATTGCAGTTTCTTTGTATGCGTGTAGGTACTTCTACAAATGAGCGTTTTGCATGCCAAAGCCCCCCCCCTAACGACAACAACAACAAAAAAAGCCAGACATAAATGACTTGTTTACGAGTGACGGGTAGAAGATTCGCATTCGAAATACTGGAAGAATAAAACAGGTTCAAAACCGTGAAACCATTTCTGGGGACTCAACAGTCCACTGAAATATCTGGTCGCACGCGAGGGAATGTGTATTTCATGATCCAACAGCTGTGTCTGTTTCACGGTGTTCACGTTTGCCTTGCGCGCTCAGTGTAACAGTCACGAAGAGTGCGCGAGTGCATTTATTTGTGTGTGTGTGTGTGTGTGTGTGTGTGTGCGTGCGCGCTTGCGTGTGTGTGTGCGTATGCGTGCACGTGCGCGTGCGTGTATGCGTGCATGCGCGTGCGTTTGTGTGTGTGCGTGCGTGTGCGTGTGTGCGTGCGTGCGTGTGCATGTGTGTGTGTGTTTATGATTCATGAAGGCGAATACACAGATTTTTCTCGGATAAAAGCTTATGTCCAGCTGCAGGATGTCGAGCAATCTAGAGGTAAGGAAGAGGGGATGAAGAATTCATCTGCAGGTTGCCACGCTGTGCGCCTTGGGTCGAAGATGAGAGGATTGCTCCGATACAAATTTCGCATAACGATGACAGGACTTGCTCTCTTTTTTGCCTGAGAAAGGGAAATTACATGGAATGGCAGAAACCCCAGGACGCCGATGAGGACCAAGGCAATTATATAAGAAAATTTCGAGCGGAAAAAGTCTGGGCATGGATTTTTGTAGCTGGAGAATTGGAATTCACACAGGGCAGTTTCCATCTCACTGCGTCCTCGATCTCACCAAGCATTATTCAATGCAATGAAAATGGCGTGGTGGCGATATTTTGCGTTTGAAAAATGATGACAAGTTTTCTTCTAATCTTCGACCCATGTATGAATGTTATCGAGCGTTGTTATTGTTTGTTATTGACAATCCAATTAAAGAGAGCATTACCAAAAATGTACCGTGCTTACGACACAAAATAAAGCATGAACGAAAATAGAAGTGGAGAATCTGTTTAAATGAGGCATTATTTGATTACATGGATTAATAAATGAGAAGATAGGGAACGTTCAGTCTGAAGTGTGTGATCAAGCAGCTGAGGCACATTGCTATACATGTTCTTTTTAAACGTGTTGATTGTTTGATTATATTTT
Source organism: Theodoxus fluviatilis (assembly GCA_034096865.1). Classification (NCBI taxonomy): domain Eukaryota; kingdom Metazoa; phylum Mollusca; class Gastropoda; order Cycloneritida; family Neritidae; genus Theodoxus; species Theodoxus fluviatilis. The sequence goes on from JAWQFJ010005356.1 coordinate 72,695, forward strand.
GTAGTTCTTCGTTTTCTCGAATTGATTTGCATTTTATTATGCGGTGATAAGACGAATCCAAATTTGTTTTATCTAGGGTGAGACAGGTAAATGCTTATCGAAAAAAGTAATACATACCAGCCTATTTAATTACCTGATGATGGGAACAAGTGTATGTTGAGAAGGTTCTAGATCATGCTTGAGGGTCGTGGCACGATTTGTTTTGTTTATATGGGTCAGGTCATTTAGAGCTTGATATGTTGTGAAGCTTCTAGATTGTCGCGATACGGTCAGGTTGTTTATGTCGGTCAGGTCATTGCCCTAGCATGCGATCGAGTCAGGCTAAATTTATCTTGTTGTGTCACGTGACGTCAGTCGATTTAGAGCTCGATTTTCTAGAGACTGTGCCGCTTCATTCACGAAAGATCTGGAATCTAGGGTTAGGTATAAAAGAGCGATAAAGCGAGAGAGAGACAGACACGACTGAGACACGAGTCAGACACAAGCAACAGATGCGACAGAGTTAAGGTGAGAGCTTAACTTTGTAAGCAGCGAGTCCTCTGCGGCACTGTGTGTAGAGTGAAGCTGCTACGAGTGCAACGATTACTGTTTGCTGATTTTCACCACTGTGTAGCGAACAGTGCGTGAATAAAGTTTATCGAAAACGACCACCAGCGTTTGTAACTTCGATTTCCCAGCGCAAGCTAGGAGAACCCCCGTACAAACAAGAGGAGAGTGCAACATTTACATGTATAGAAAAAAGTGTTGTTACCTTTTTTGGACCAGCGATCTCGCCAGCAGACATTTTTATAACAAACGAAGACACGCAAAAAGCATTGTGTTTTTCTCTTGGTCCCTCCCTTCCTCCATTTATATCCTCCCCGCCTTCTCTCTCTCTCTCTCTCTCTCTCTCTCTCTCTCTCTCTCTCTCTCTCTCTCTCTCTCTCTCTCTCTCTCTCTCTCCCAACCAAAAAAGCTCAGCCTCGTCAGCGGACAGTGAACAAGCAGCGCTAGAGAAGTCAGAGCCCTCCGCTACAATACGGCAAATCGTGGATAAGATGATGCAGCCTTTCAGAGACAAGTTGCAACGTGAGGCAGAGGCAAAGGTGGTTGAGTGTGCTGCCTCCGTGGCAAGTTACCCACGTGTCGACCGTGGAACCCTTCGAGGCTTCGTCGCAGCCGCTGACTCCTTCGACTGCAGGTGTTTCGTCCAGAACGCAGCACAACTGTCTCAGTGCGACTACTCCACCAGCCAAGCAAGAGGAAGGTGCGACATGTGCCCATCCAGCCCGTCGTCGTCGGCAGCAGCCCTGGCACTCCAAGAGGAGGTAATTGACGAGATGGACAGTTATGAACTTGTTTGATTTCCGTGAATTACGTAACAAGACTTGTTGTCGAAGTCTTGATTCCCCCTCCCCCCCCACGCCCCCTCCCCCACGCCCCCTCCCCCCCTCAAACCCCCCCCCCCCCCCCCCCCTCCGACTGTTTTTCTTTTCGTTTGAGTAATTTATATCATATTGTAATAGGCCGGTGGCCCGAACAATAAACTTTTCGTTTGTTCTCTCTCTCTCTCTCTCTCTCTCTCTCTCTCTCTCTCTCTCTCTCTCTCTTCTCTCTCACTCTTTCTCTCACTCTCTCACTCTCTCTCTCACTCTTTCTCTCTCTCTCTCTCTTTCACTCTTTCTCTCTCTCACTCTCTCTCACTCTCTCTCACTCTCTCTCACTCTCTCTCACTCTTTCTCACGCTTTCTCTCTCACTCTCTCTTTCTCTCTTTCTCTCTTTCTCTCTTTCTCTCTCACTCTCTCTCTCTCTCTTACTCTCTCTCTCTCTCTCACTCACTCTTTTTCTCTCACTCTTTGTCTCTCACTCTCTCTCTCTCCACGGATGTCATCTCCGGCGAGCGATCTCGCCCCAATCGCCAGACTCCCAATCCACAAGCAGCAAAGACTTCATCCAAGACAGTCCGTGCCAGGTCACCCGATAGCCAGCAATCCCCGAATACAACAAACCCGGCGACATTTTGGGCAGCACGGGCGACACGAGGACGCGAAGTAGGTCTTCAGAAAAGCAGAACCAGCATGGGGGAGCTGCATGGGGGAGCTGCATGGGAGCATGGGGGCATGGGGGAGCTGTATGGGGGAGCTGCATGGGGGAGCTGCATGGGGGAGCTGCATGGGAGCATGGGGGCATGGGGGAGCTGCATAGGGGAGCTGCGTGGGGGAGCTGCATGGGAGCATGGGGGCATGGGGGAGCTGCATGGGGAAGCTGCATGGGGGCATGGGGGAGCTGTATGGGGGAGCTGCATGGGGGAGCTGCGTGGGGGAGCTGCATGGGAGCATGGGGGCATGGAGGAGCTGTATGGGGGAGCTGCATGGGGGAGCTGCGTGGGGGAGCTGCATGGGAGCATGGGGGCGTGGGGGAGCTGTATGGGGGAGCTGCATGGGGGAGCTGCGTGGGGGAGCTGCATGGGAGCATGGGGGCATGGGGGAGCTGTATGGGGGAGCTGCATGGGGGAGCTGCGTGGGGGAGCTGCATGGGAGCATGGGGGCATGGGGGAGCTGTATGGGGGAGCTGCATGGGGGAGCTGCGTGGGGGAGCTGCATGGGGGAGCTGCATGGGGGAGCTGCATGGATGCTGAAAAAGTAACAGACTGTTTTGCCTCGAGATTGTTGCAATCAGTTTCTGTATCCGCGCGCGTGGAAGTCGTAAGACTGGGCGCCAGTTGTGATCCTTTTTATGGACATAACTGTTTACGTTTCTTTTCGAACTATTTTGTAGTGCGCCGGTGGCCTATACATATAAATTCTTCGTTCGTTCGTTCGTTTGTTCGTTCTCTCTGTCTCTCTGTCTCTCTCTGTCTCTCTCTCTCTCTCTCTCTCTCTATCTCTCTCTCACACACACACACACACATACACACATGCACACACACAACCTCACAAACAAACACGCACGCACGCACGCGCACACACACACTCACAAACACGCACGCGTGCGCACGCGCGAGTGCGCGCGCGCGCACACACACACACACACACACACACACACACACACACATACGCACCTTCTTCTTGAATGTTCGTCGCGAACGACGAAGACGTCAACGACACCGAAGATGCCACCGCAACCCGACATGCGAAGCGCATTGGTGATTGCAGACCGGGCATGCTACAGCAGCAGCAGGATACCAGCTAATTCGCTTTTCCCCTTCTCACTCTGACTGAGGACGCTTCCCCAACACCAGTGACGATTATATCCGAAGGAACTTTGCTTTCAAATCCCAAGATAACCTTCGCTCATTGGAAGGACGTATAGTTCCGAGGGACATTTTACGCCTGAAGTCGGTTAATCTCGCTGGGATGTTGGCTTCATTGGGTTTCTAGGTCATTGTATACTGCATGGCCTGTTTCGTTGCTGAATTTACAGCACCTTCTATACGAGTGCTCTGGACAAGAAGAAATTGGGCTGGACAATTGATCGATGACACTGCAGGGAATAGTATCATCTTTCTTTTACGATTCGTGAAAGTCTCCTCTTCAAAGGAATGTGTCGACTTCTCTCTGCTCGAACTAGAAGCAGGATATCGCTTCTTTTTTCATTGAATCTCTCTCGTCTGCTTTTTCCATTGAATCTCTCTCGTCTGCTTTTTTCATGGGCATGGGCAGTGGAACTGAAACAAAAGGATGTACTGTAAAATAAGAAAGAATTTGTATGGAAGGCGTCTGGACGCTTCTCCCCGGTTATATTTTCCCCCTGGTCACTTCTTTTCTGTCTTTTCCTCCCAGGTTATTTCTCCACAGAGCGCATCTGTCCTGGTCAATTCTCCCCTGTGGACTTTGCTGCACGTAAGGTCATTTGTGAGCGTCCAAGAAAAAATACGACTAATGTCAATGGAACAGTCTTTGAGAAAACGCGAGCAAACGTTGCCAGGGAGCTATGTCACGCATGTATTTCTATAGCTTTACGGTAAAGTAAAATATCAATCATATATGCTACAAATATGATACGTTCCCTGAAATTTGCATTATTATCTTCTAAAACTGTTGGTTGAAAAATATGATTTTGTCATTTTTTATGCTTTAGCTTCCTTGTTCTTTGGAAGCTCATATTTCGTCCCTAATGCATATTATCTTCACCCACACTCTTCCCATCTCATTCGATTCCTTGAGATTCTTCCCCTTCTCAACTTCTGCTGTCAGTTGCAAAAGTTTTTTGCGCTTTGAAGGTTTGATGCTGAACAGAATGCAGAGGGAATTAAAATTCGCGCTTACTTACCCGCTCACATTACATTGAACATCTTTCAGACGAATGTTCATGAAAGTTTTAATCATGTTTACCACGTACGAGTGACGTAATATCCCCCTGTGGGTGTGGGGTGAGAAAAGACCCACTGCATCTCCCCACGTGATTCGTACGAGGCGAGCAACTAGGGACGTTGTGACTTGACTTGCGTTTACTCTCGATCGCTTAATTCATTCCGTGATTAATGGCTTACATAGCCTACAAGGGCTTATGGGCCGATTATACTCCATCCATCCATGCAGTGACTCAATAATATTTGGATCCAATGCAAAACATAGTTCAATCGTTGCACTTACGCAACTACTCTTACGAAGAAACATTTATCCAAGAAGATGAGAGAGAGAGAGAGAGAGAGAGAGAGAGAGGGGGGGGGGAGAGAGAGAGAGAGAGAGAGAGAGAGAGAGAGAGAGAGAGAGAGAGAGAGAGAGAGAGAGAGAGAGAAAGAAAGAAAGAAAATGCCTGCTGAGGAAATGTAAAGGGATGAAATGATCTCGGAGGAAAATTATGACCGTGGGGAAGATGTGACGAGGGGGGAGAAATGACGAGGAGAGGAAGTGTCCTAGAACCGATGTGCGTGTGAATAGTCCCACGTATATGAGCTCATACCCCACTTGATAAGATCAGCCATATTCTGGCTGATAGAATGGACCAGTGATTAGCTGCAACCAGGGCTGCTCTCTACAAGCTGAGTATAGCTTCTCTGGGACAAGGCGTGGAAAATAGGGGATAATCTGGTGGAAGAAATGCAAGAACATGAGACTTTTTGTTCCAGGCGTCCCATGCACGTGACGCTACACCAGGCATTTCGGCTAGCTGTCAACCGTGAACATCATCTCACTACGACACCTCCCAGTACAAGCGGACAGATAAAGTAAAAGTCCTACGTATATTTTTCTGCAGGACTCTTTGAGATAAGACATCTTATTTCCGCTGTGAATCACCACGAAAATAAACAAGAGCATGAATTTTCACTTCACATCAAAATAAAGCAAATGTATTTTGTTTTCTTTTTTGAATAAGATTGCAAAGTTCAGGGCATAACCAGTGAAGTATAAAACCAAATGCATCCATTTTAAAGTGTATCTCGATGAAATGGAAAACTCATGCGCCATTAACAGCATATCAAGGTCTCGCGCAATGTCATTTGCAGCCCAAACTTACAGCAGGAGAGCTCCAAAAAGCAAAGTTTCATTGCGCTTGCAAGGTTGTTTTCACAAACGATTGGTTTGTTCATAAACGGCTGTAGATTGACACTACCTTAATGTTATTTCTGGCGCATTTTTAAATCATCGGGTCATCAGACTTTTTGAAACGTAACCTATATGATTGTTACTGTTGTTAAGTGTCTGGAACCATAATTTAATCTCAAAAGCTGCATACGTATCCTAAAGGACTTCGTTATTTTTCATGCTGCTGTACGCTGTCTACCATTGTTCCTGGGAATGCGTCATTGGTGAAGAAAAAACTTGGACTGTTCGTGCGAATGTTTGCAGGAAACACGAACTCAATTACGATCAAGTCTTGACTTTCGCAGTCCCGGATTGCAAGAACGCATATTAATACTGGAAGTCGTTTCTTCGGCTCACTTCTCGCCTATCGCTATGTTTCTTGGCACATCATATTGCATGGGGCGAATGTCTGTTTGAATAACTTCCTCATTCTTGCTGTGTGATGTATTATGTGGTCTCGAGATGTTTCCAGGTTTTTTTCTTTACGTAGCCTTTTGGCACCACTTCATTGTGATTGGCATTCCATTACGATCTGCATATGATGTTTTGCTTTGTAGTTATTGGCTCTTCCTTGGCTTGGCCTTCCTTTTGTCAAAGGCTGCACTCAGGTCGACATACTCTCCTCCACCTCATCTTCTCGCATTCTTTTGCACACGTCATTTTTTTTCTTTTTTATACAGTCACCTCAAGTATTCTCATTCACAAAGTCCCGCCTCCGATTCTTCGGATTATGATTCGTTATATTTCGCTTTTCCCCCCACACGGCTTTGTATTGACACTCTTGAAGTGTATGTTTTTCTTTTAATCGATCAATAGTATTCGTTTTCCGTTTTTGGAGTTGCTGGATGGGTTTTTGAAAAACAAAATGTGTTGCTCTTTCTGATTTAGTACGATTGTCGCTTCATTCTGGCTACCAACATTTTGCCACTGGGAATTTTGAACAACTTCGATCCGTTTTGAATCACGTCGTTTGTTCCGCCCCGGTTTATTTTTCCCTCGTTATATTCTGGTCAATCAATCACCATTAAATTTTCACAACAGTTATTCTTTTTCCTTTTTTCTCTCCCTTCCTTCCCGTGAAGAGAAGGTCTGTTTGAGCGATGCTGGCGAGGAGTGCAGCCATTAATTTCCACGTTCCTCGAAAGGTTCCAAGGCTGAAAGGAAAATAAATCAATACAGGATCTTTGTCCATGCTTTTTCCTTGTCCTTGATCTATGCTCAAGTGGGAGGAGGTGGGAGGGGGGGATGAAGTAGCAGGGAGGGAGGTGGAGGGGTTAAAAGTTGGGGGTGAGGGTGGGGGTTTAATCGGCAAGGTGGAGCCGTCAAGTGTGAGCGCCATGTAGGGCAAGACTGATGGCATAGATGCATTCTTTCTCCCCCTCCATTCCTCCACTCCCACACCCCCATCCTTCCACACCCTATTCCTCCACCCCCACACCCCCATTCCTCCGCCCCCACACCCCCATTCATCCACCCCCACACCCCCATTCCTTACCCCACTCCTGATGCCATCGCACCCTCTCTCTCTCGGGGCTTTGACACCCAGAGCAAAATAGATGGTCTTCTCGGCGGCTGTAGCTACAACAATTTTTGTTGAAAGTTTTGGGGATTTTGTAAAATCGATCTCGCTAGTGGAGTCTGTTGTTTTGGCTGTAGACTTTTGGGTTATTTGAGAGGGTGGGGGTTGGGGGTGGTGTGGGGATTGGGGGGGTGGGGGTGGGGGGTTTCCCGCATACCAATTATTTATACCTGCTCTGACATTGTGTATCTGTTGACAAGTCTCTGCGTGCGTGCGTGC
>JAWQFJ010005356.1:90000-93561 GCA_034096865.1 Theodoxus fluviatilis
TATGGCCCCTCTCTAGACATGGATGGCTATGGCCACTCTCTAGACAAGGAAGGCTATGGCCGTCTCTCTAGACAAGGAAGGCTATGGTCCCTCTCTAGACAAGGATGGCTATGTCCCCTCTCTAGACAAGGAAGGCTATGTCCCTCTCTCTAGACAAGGAAGGATATGGCCCCTCTCTAGACAAGGAAGGCTATGGCCCTCTCTCTAGACAAGGAAGGCTATGGCCCCTCTCTAGACAAGGAAGGCTATGCCCCCTCTCTTGACAAGGATGGCTATGGCCGTCTCTCTAGACAAGGAAGGCTACGGCCTCTCTCTAGACAAGGAAGGCTATGGCCGTCTCTCTAGACAAGGAAGGCTACGGCCTCTCTCTAGACAAGGAAGGCTATGGCCGTCTCTCTAGACAAGGAAGGCTACGGCCTCTCTCTAGACAAGGAAGGCTATGGCCCCTCTCTAGACAAGGATGGCTATGGCCCCTCTCTTGACAAGGAAGGCTTCGGCCTCTCTCTAGACAAGGATGGCTACGGCCGTCTCTCTAGTCAAGGATAGCTATGGCCCCTCTCTAGACAAGGATGGCTATGGCCCCTCTCTTGACAAGGAAGGCTATATCCCTCTCCTTAGATGAGGAAGGCTATGCCGAAGACTATGGTCCTCTCTTTAGACAAAGAAGATTTAGGCCTTCTCTCTAGACAAGGAAGGCTATGGTCCCTCTCTAGACAAAGAAGGCTACGAGCTCTCTATAGCCAAGGAAGGCTATGACCTCTCTCTAGACTAAGAAGGTTATCATTTCTCTCTAGACAAGTAAGGCTATGGATCACTCCTTAGACAAGTAAAGCTATGGGCCCTCTCTAGAGAGGCAGGCAAGCAAAGAGGCAGTACCTGCAGTTACGGAAAGACATTTATAAAGAGAAAAAAACATGTCGCACTTCCTATTTATCCGTCAGATTTTTCCCCCAGGAGAGAGAGAGAGAGAGAGAGAGAGAGAGAGAGAGAGAGAGAGAGAGAGAGAGAGAGAGGATGAAAAGCAGACAGACAAGGGAAAGAATTAGGGAGCGTTTCACTAAAAGCGAGAGGACTGACGGGGTTTGTGGGCGAACAGGACGCTTGTGGATGAACGCTTTCCAGTGGGAAAGGGGAAAGTTGCACCACAGACACGGCCCCTGGATGCAACGAGGAGAGAGCAATGAAACTCAATGACTAAAGCCGAGCGAGATGATGCTTGTGACATCACCATGTCTCCTTTGCTCCCAGATGATACAGGCCTCGTCTGTTTGAGAGACAAAATGTGAAATTACAACCTGCGTCTGCAACACACCCACCCCTCTCTGTCTCTGTGTCTATGTCTGTCTGTCTGTCTGTCTGTCTGTCTGTCTGTCTGTCTGTCTGTCTGTCTGTCTGTCTGTCTGTCTGTCTGTCTGTCTGTCTGTCTGTCTGTCTGTCTGTCTGTCTGTATGTATGTATGTCTGTCTGTCTTTCTCTCAAGATTTGTTTTGTTAACCTCGGCCTACTGTAAGACCGATGTTAAAGTCCCATCACTTGTTTCGAATTCACGTCTGGCAGTACTGCTTGCTCAGGCGCCGACAATAATGCGGTGATTCCATTATTCTGTTGGAGTTTATTTTCTAGTCCAAGAATTCTCCCACGACGCATTCAGAGAATGGGCGATATGATAGTTCAGGTTCGAATGTATTCAAGTTTAAAGATAGATGCCCGATTTGCGAGGCGTGCGACGACTACGTGACGTCATCAGTCGCTTGACAGTTTTTGCCAACCACTTTATTTTGACGCCCCATGTAACTCTACGAACATGAATGTATGCGATTCTCCTCTTCTTGGTGACTGGTATTTGGTAAGGGAGTCCCGTGTATCTTGTGTAACATTATCTTTCTTGCGCCTCGTGGAAAATAATGGTAAAAAGTTAACTCATAATATAATGCAGAATATTTATTCATTTGTTCCCTTTTCATCACTTCAAGGGACTTTCAAGGAGATCGACCCCCTGTGGGTTCGGGGTAAGAATTGACCCACCGCGTCTCCCTACGCGATTCGTAAGAGGCGAATAACTAGGGACACCGTGACTTGGTTTGTGTTTACTCTAAACTGCTCTAGTGATGATCATGCTCAATGGCCTTACATAGCCTACAAAGGCTGATAGGCCGCAAAACCCCATCCATCCATCCATCCATTCAGGGAGATGAGTCACAGGTGATGGAGGGTGTCGACAGAGACAACGATTTTTTTCTGAATGAATGCATTATTTTACAAGTACGTTTCACCTCATCCATGCCGATGAGGAAAGTGGAAATGTATTAAGAGGTGTGTCCCTTTGCAAAATAAGAGGCTGTGTTTTTTTTCTGTGCAGGTAAATGGTTAATGCTTCAAGATGATAAGTCACCATCGAAAAAGTACACGCCGAATAGTTTGAAATAATTGAAGAAGAATGGACGCAAGTGTAAACTCACTAAGGTGAATTATTAACACGAAATAAACGCTGCGGGTTAGCAGTTGCAAGTCTTCAGTCACTTGAGTTGCTGACAATGTTAGCGGATGATCGCTTTGAAAAATTGCAAAGTGCATGCTTAAAATAAAATAACAATTAATAAACGTTCTCGATCAGAATCTTTCCCACAACAGAACAACTCAACAGCCTAACATGCAATCATGACATCACTACATCAACTATAGATGTAAATAAGCGTGCGGAAACTGCGAATCTATTAATGTACTATCCGCTTCGCGGCTAGGCTTCGCGCCCATTTACTCACCTATATGCTCGTATATAGTCGTCCATTGTTTACTTATTTATTAGGCTTCAAAATTTGTTCACAGATCTTCATCATTTGACTTTACCTACCCACACACCAAATTTCGGTCAAATTGGAGCACTTTGAATTTTCGGCGGCCATCTTGTTTGTGCCCACTTCCGGTTACCATGGCAACACCATTTTTTTAACCCCACCATGACCTGACCCCGGCCCACAACTAACCCCATACCAAGTTTTAAGTCGACGGGAATAAAACTGTGGAAACGTATAAGTGTCACACACACACACACACACACACACACACACACACACACACACACACACACACACACACACACACACACACACACACACACACACAAACACACACACACATCTCAATTATATATAGAGATTACCGAAATTATGAAGGCCAAAGATTCAGTGAAGGAGGTAAGTCACCTTTTGCCCCCACTGAATACAACTGTTGTCAGACCAACAACAAAGTGTAACGATGAAGTCATTGTTCTTACATGGAGAATCGAGTAGCATTGCTAGGAAGGAGTTTAAATAAACTATTTTAAAGGGTCCGGGCATCAAAACTCACTACATGATCATTCTTTTTTCCAATGTATGGATACACAATAAAATGAAACTCTTATCATGAGTTTTCGCCAGAAAGCACCAGAGATGTGTTTCGCAAGTGATCAGGAAGGACAAGTGGTACAAACGAAGTTACGAACAAACAAGCAGATACATAAATAAATAAAACGGACGAGAGAGAGAGAGAGAGAGAGAGAGAGAGAGAGAGAGAGAGAGA
>JAWQFJ010005358.1:0-10990 GCA_034096865.1 Theodoxus fluviatilis
TTCTATGCCAATATCTGGTACTTGTGCTCGTTTCCTAAATATGCGGAGGAGATGCCAAACTTTGAGTTATTTAAGTTTTCCATCAGGTTACAATGTTGCTTGTTCAGATGGTCCATCTTCATTTCTCTAATCAGTTTCTTATAGGCATTCCTACATTGCACGTATATGTTCTTTTCTTTCTGCGCTAAGACTTTCTTATATGCTGCAAGAGCCCTATTCGCTTCGCAGTTTTGCAGTCCCTATCGAACCAATCTGTGTGTCTCTGATCTATCTGGTTGTTGGCTCTGAAGATGCGTCTCATACAGTTGGCGGTTTGGAGTGAGGCACCAGTAAATATACTTATTGACGAGTCCATACAAGACTCTAGACTCTTTGTGGCACAACTGAATGATTCTTTAAAGTTGGCGGACTGTGTATTCTTAAGTACTTCTTCCTCTTTGCTCTTATCCCAGATGATTTTAGAAATGGTTTTTTGCAGAATCTCAGGCGGCATGTGGCTCGACTCGATTCTAGTTCCTACGGTGGTACCTACATCTATTTGCGTACTATTGTTTTCAACTAAGCAGTAGTGACTACACTGTCCCCATGTTGAGAAACGTAAATAAATATGAGACGGAGAGAGAGAGAGAGAGAGAGAGAGAGAGAGAGAGAGAGAGAGAGAGAGAGAGAATGATTCCCAGACAATCAGGTAAAAGCACGTTTTTTTATACCAACGAAAGTATTCTGATCCGACGCTGGCTCCAGTGCATAAAATGTGGAAAACACCACAGTCAGGATGCCTCTCCACTCATCTCATGAGCAGACGACGTTCCCTGCCGGAGTGGAGAGCGGTGCGAGTACCGCAGTTTGTGCAAGGATCAGACTCTAGCGGCCGTGCAGGTTTGAATCCGCTAGGGCCGATGCAAAGCGATCCACTGGAGAACCCCCGGCGCTGGTCTGAGCCCCCTGGATACGCGACGTGGAGCCTCGTGACGCAGAGGAATGCTATGCCAAGTGGTCAAAGACGAAGTGCACTCCAGATCAACAGTGTGTGCAGTCAGAGGTGTTGCCATGACGACTAGAGACGCAACATGCCCACAAGGCAAAGTGAACGTTATGAATGATGTCACTATAAACGTGCTCCGCAGTGTTAGGAGCCTCAAGAGCATCCCAGTCTGGCCAGGGTGGTGGAGCATTCTACAGGGCTGCCAAAGCAAGGCTGGATGACAGCGGATGACCATCACTGCATGTACCAGCACCACTGTGGTCGAGGCAGCTGCCTCAAGCGTACTGTCAGTTGGGTCAAAGAAGCCAGATCGCTGTCAGAAGATCCAGATGGCTTTGGGGGGTAAAAAAAGCCATCACACGCAAAGAGCACTGCTTTCACCATTTACTAATTTCCCTTTTTAGAGTCTGAATTTAATCAGGACTGTCCATGTTCAAAAACACCTTTGTCTTCCTCCTATCACTGCCACTGTCGTTGGTGAAAAATGAATCACATTTGCTTTATTTGTAGGAAATTTCCGCATACACTCTAATGGCATGGACAGAAGACGCATGGCTCACTCCCGTTTCAAATGGCAACTCCGCAGGACAAACAGCTCATCTGCTCTAAGCGGATTTTCAATGACTTCTTTTCGAGGAGATAGCTATCAGCTATCCTGATTTATTGACAGTACGAGATAGCGATGCGTAATATCATTTCGCGTGCACCTTTCGTTCGTTGCAAAAGGAAACGGGGGTGGGAGGTGGGGGAAGCAATGTCATCGTGTGACACATTGATGTCACCAGTTTCCTTGGGTATGTGATCTCCCACGGATATCCCTGTAATGTAAACGACCTTACGTAATGCGACGGACTTTATTTATCGTCTGCTCACTCAACAATGCTACCCCGATGGCTGTAACCTTGGCTATGGAACAGTGGAAGCATGACTGAGCCGGCACTGGGAGGAAGTGCAGTGAAGACTACGGCGTGGCGCAGTGACGCTGCTCAGTCCCTACACTGGGAACACCGGCAGCGCTGTGACGCAGCTCAGTCCCTACACTGGGAACACCGGCAGCGCAGTGACGCTGCTCAGTCCCTACACTGGGAACACCGGCAGCGCAGTGACGCACGTAAGATGACGGAAGACACGGATTCAGTCGCCTCAGCATCGCCCGACCTTCCTTGACGTTTTACCCGCAGAAGCATTATCGAACTTCGAGGGGAGTCCTGAATGCGACGCAATTTTCCGCTGTTGCTCTACATTACATCCCACAGAGCGAAAGCTAATCAATAACACAAGTCCCTGTATGTAATTAATGAAGGCTATAGTTATAGTTTCATAATCGGAAAAGGAAGATGTACAAGCTAAGCGCGAACTGCAATTTCAGTCCGTCATCAATGGGAAATTGCAAAGCTGGACAGGCGGAATGGTAAACAGGGGGAAGGGGAGGGAGGGGCAGGGAGGGGGCAAGGGGAGGAATGGGGGGGCGTTCAAGGGCGGGAAGGAGAGCAGGCATCTTCCTTTGGTCCACTCGATCTGGGGGAAAAGGGAGGGAGGAAGGGGGGGGGGGGGGGAGGTCATGGAGGCAGGAAAAGGACAGCGGAAGGAAAAGAAAGCCATCGGAGGGCAGGGGAAAGGTCGAAGGAGGTGACGCAGATGGTCTGACTAAGATAGCCTCGGATCTCCCAACATTCCTTGTGCCCTGGCTCTCAGGGGACGGAAGTCTGAAGGCGATACGAGGCTCCAGGCATGCCGGGAAGGTTCCAGTAAAGCGTTCACACACGCGAGAAGCACAGCCGAGAAGGCGCTAGAGGACAGGCAGAAGAGTGGAAAATTCCGTCACGGCACGGCTCAAGCCTCGCTGGAAGGCGCTCTGAAGACGAAGACTATGTTCACACGAGCAAGGAGGGTACTGACTCGGTGGTGGGAGGACTTCCGCCGTAATGGATGCTCTGCCTTGGCAGACTATGCATGTAGTAAAAAACCAAGACCTCGTTCACATGCGCAAGTCTGGAATTCTCGTGCTGCCTGTGAGGATCTAGGAGCGATTGACATTTTCCTGCTTTTTACATTTTTAAGATGGCGGTCTTGGAACGTGACCTTTAAACAGACTGTCGGTAGAGCAAGAGAACAATTGGCTTTGAAGGAGTAAAAAACCCCGATGATGTTGAAACTGAATGCTTCGATAGTGGCGGTGGTGCAAGTACAAGAAATAGCGAGGTCGAGATATGAGGGCTGAACAGAAAAGTCGAAGGGAACACAGTTTATTTCGCTCGAAAGCTTTCGGTGCGAACATTCCTTCATTAGGTGAGCAAACTGAACCCCGCTGGACACGATGACCCCGTGGAACTTTCTGTTCGTTTCGGTCGTTCAACTCTGGCCTCCCTCAAGATATGATGCGCATTCTGCGACAGAGGCATTAGGGGGAGAAGGCGGTTGGCAGTAGAGATGAAGGATGCTGATGTTTGGAAGGTGAGTGCCAGTTCTGGGAGCCAGTGTACATCGAAGCGTCGTCCACCAAGAAAGCTCGATCCAGTGGTTCTTACAAATGCAGCTTGTCTCTCTCGCACACCTCTGCTTCCTTTGACTCGCTTCCTGCACTGGCTTGCCACTGGCCCCGCTTTATCATCCGGGCTGTGCGTGTCGTCCGCTCTTCTTTCACGTGGGCCTCGGTAGAACGATCAATGATGGCCGCGGACAGAAAACCTTGCGTCGACACGTCATCTCCGTCGTGATGAAGCACGGATTACGTCATTCTCCGTCCCTCACACTTAAACCTCGATTGCGCTAGAGGAAGCCACTGCCTCTCTTCCTCTCTCCAGTCAGAGCCTTTCACTCCGAAGTGTGTCTCAGTGCGCCAAGGCGTTTCCTTTGACAGACGTCCTTATCGAGAAAATTCCAGCGGAAAGGTTGTCTCTTCATTTTCATGCTTCAAGCACTGTCTACCATGAAGAATAGGTCAGAAGTAAATCGATAGTGTGAAATTGCGTGTGTCACTCGCCACTCTCCATGCTGGCCATAGGTCTCTAAAATAATGAAGCATTATTGGGTTTTCTACATAGAGTGGTCTAAATCCACAGTATTAGGGCGCACTGGAGACATCTAATTCTTTCTACCTAAAGGCTCTAAAACGCGTCCGGGGATGTGAAGAATGCCTCAGAGACGAGCAAAGCTAGTCTCGCTCGTCAGGAGAGAGTTCCATTCTGACTTGTTCCTGACACAAAACGTACCTGCTTCAAAGCCAGGCCTCAGGCAAACGCAAGCTCTTGCACTGATAAATATTCCACTTTTTCTTACAAGTATAGAGAGTGACATCTACATGTCAGGTTACAAAGTCCTACGCTACTCCATAAAATGAAAGTCCAAAAATGGAGTGTGTGACAACGAAGCCTCGATGGCAGCCACGTGGACGCAGAGAAGTGTTTCCAAGCATTCAAACAGACGGCGTTCCAGTCCTACACACAGTCTGTACTCCTATCATACACACGGCCTGTACTCCTATCATACACACGGCCTGTACTCCTATCATACACACGGCCTGTACTCCTATCATACACACGGCCTGTACTCCTATCATACACACAGTCTGTACTCCTATCATACACACGGCCTGTACTCCTAACATACACACGGCATGTACTCCAGTCCTACCCACGGCATGTACTCCAGTCCTACCCACGGCATGTACTCCAGTCATACACACGGCCTGTACTCCTATCATACACACGGCCTGTACTCCTATCATACACACGGCCTGTACTCCTATCATACACACAGTCTGTACTCCTATCATACACACGGCCTGTACTCCTAACATACACACGGCATGTACTCCAGTCCTACCCACGGCATGTACTCCAGTCCTACCCACGGCATGTACTCCAGTCCTACACACGGCATGTACTCCAGTCCTACACACGGCATGTACTCCAGTCCTACACACGGCATGTACTCCAGTCCTACACACGGCCTGTACTCCAGTCCTACACACGGCCTGTACTCCAGTCCTACACACGGCATGTACTCCAGTCCTACACACGGCATGTACTCCAGTCCTACACACGGCATGTACTCCAGTCCTACACACGGCATGTACTCCAGTCCTACACACGGCCTGTACTCCAGTCCTACACACGGCCTGTACTCCAGTCCTACACACAGCCTGTACTCCAGTCCTACCCACGGCCTGTACTCCAGTCCTACACACGGCATGTACTCCAGTCCTACACACGGCCTGTACTCCAGTCCTTCACACGGCCTGTACTCCAGTCCTACACACGGCATGTACTCCAGTCCTACACACGGCCTGTACTCCAGTCCTACCCACGGCATGTACTCCAGTCCTACACACCGCCTGTACTCCAGACTTTCACACGGCCTGTATTCCAGTCCTACAGACAGCCTACACTCCAGTCCTACACAGTCTCTTTTCCTGTCATACACACAGCCTGTACTCCAGTCCTACACACGGCATGTACTCCAGTCCTACTCACAGCCTGTACTCCAGTCCTACACAAGGCCTGTACTCCAGTCCTACAGACAGCCTGTACTCCAGTCCTACACCCAACTTGTACTCCAGTCCTACACACGGCCTGTACTCCAGTCCTACCCACGGCCTGTACTCCAGTCCTACCCACGGCCTGTACTCCAGTCCTACACGGCCTGTACTCCAGTCCTTCACACGGCCTGTACTCCAGTCCTACACACGGCCTGTACTCCAGTCCTACACACGGCATGTACTCCAGTCCTACACACAGCCTGTACTCCAGTCCTACACACAGCCTGTACTCCAGTCCTACACACGGCCTGTACTCCAGTCCTACACACGGCATGTACTCCAGTCCTACACACAGCCTGTACTCCAGTCCTGCAGACAGCCTGTACTCCTATCCTACACACGGCCTGTACTCCAGTCCTACAGACAGCCTATACTCCAGTCCTACACACAGCCTGTTTTCCAGTCCTACACACAGCTTGTACTCCAGTCCTACCCACGGCATGTACTCCAGTCCCACACGGCCTGTACTCCAGTCCTACACACGGGATGTACTCCAGTCCTACACACGGCCTGTACTCCAGTCCTACAGACAGCCAATACTCCAGTCCTACACACAGTCTGTTTTCCAGTCACACACACGGCCTGTACTCCAGTCTTACACATGGCCTGTACTCCAGTCCTCCACACATCATGTACTCCAGTCCTACACCCAGCCTGTACTTCAGTCCTACACACAGCCTGTACTCCAGTCCTCCACACAGCCTGTACTCCAGTCCTACACACACCCTGTACTCCTGTCCTACACACAGTCTGTACTCCAGTCCTACACACAGCCTGTACTCCTATCCTACACACGGCCTGTACTCCAGTCCTACCCACGGCCTGTACACATGTCCAACACACAGCCTGTACTCCAGTCCTACCCACGGCCTGTACTTCAGTCCTACACACAGCCTGTACTCCAGTCCTCCACACAGCCTGTACTCCAGTCCTACACACACCCTGTACTCCTGTCCTACACACAGTCTGTACTCCAGTCCTACACACAGCCTGTACTCCTATCCTACACACGGCCTGTACTCCAGTCCTACCCACGGCCTGTACACATGTCCTACACACAGCCTGTACTCCAGTCCTACACCCAGCCTGTACTCCGGTCCTACACACAGCCTGTACTCCTATCCTACACCCAGCCTGTACTCCAGCCCTACACACCGCCTGTACTCCAGTCCTTCACACAGCCTGAACTCCAGTCCTACACCCAGCCTGTACTCCAGTCCTACACCCAGCCTGAACTCCAGTCCTACACCCAGCCTGTACTCCAGTCCTACACACAGCCTGTACTCCTATCATACACACAGCCTGTACTCCAGTCCTTCACACAGCCTGAACTCCAGTCCTACACCCAGCCTGTACTCCAGTCGAATACATAGCCTGTACTCCTTTCCTACACACAGGCTGTACTCCAGTCCTACACACAGCCTGTACTCCTATCCTACACACAGCCTGTAATCCCGTCCTTCACACAACCTGAACTCCAGTCCTGCACCCAGCCTGTACTCCAGTCCTATACATAGCCTGTACTCCTGTCATACATAGCCTGTAATCCCGTCCTTCATACACCATGTACTCCAGTCCTTCACATACCATGTACTCCAGTCCCACACCCAGCCTGTACTCCAGTCCTACACACAGCCTTTACTCCAGTCCTACAGACAGCCTGTACTCTAGTCCTACAGACAGCGTGTACTCCTATTCTACACACAGCCTGTTTTCCAGTCCTACACACAACCTGTACTCCAGTCCTACACACGACCTGTACTCCAGTCCTACACACAGCCTGTACTCCAGTCCTACACACGGCCTGTACTCCAGTCCTACACATAGCCTGTACTCCAGTCCTACACACGGCCTGTACTCCAGTCCTACACACAGCCTGTACTCCAGTCCTACAGACAGCCTGTACTCCAGTCCTACAGACAGCCTGTACTCCTATCCTACACACGGCCTGTACTTCAGTCCTATACGCAACCTGTATTCCAGTCCTACACACAGCTTGCACTCCAGTCCTACACACGACCTGTACTCCAGTCCTACACACGCCATGTACTCCAGTCCTACACACAGTCTGTACTCCAGTCCTACAGACAGCCTGTACTCCAGTCCTACACACATCCTGTACTCCAGTCCTACCCACGGCCTGTACTCCAGTCCTACACACAGTCTGTACTCCAGTCCTACACACGGCCTGTACTCCAGTCCTACACACAGTCTGTACTCCAGTCCAACACACGGCCTGTACTCCCAGTCACTGACACGACTAGCCATTACACTCCTGAGTTCATATGCATAGCAAGAACACACTGCCCCTGTAGCTCGCAAGTTAACCATTACACACAAATCACTGCGCCTTTCTCGCAGGTCGCATTATGCACACTTATTATGCATGGTAGTCCTAGTCTCTACAGACGCCTGAACGTCCATCCTCTTCATCACACCGATCCTGTGACTGAATACCATATCCCTACTCCAACGGCTCCTGTGTGATCATCCAGTTCTACTAACAGTCCAGCACTGTATGCATCCAGTAGGTCATTCCACACTCACGCCGTAGATATTGCGCATGTGCTACACAACACAAGAGCATGTACTGGCAGACCAGTTGGTTAACAGCAGCCATGAACTCCAGTTGATCCTTCTACACGACTCATTCAGCTACCCAGTGTACTCCTCCTGAATCCTACTATTAACCACGGCCCTGTACTCGCAATCCTAATCACAGATGATGTCACTACTGCCCATCCTACGAGCAGCCTGATATACTAAACTCCCTAAGATCCTACACACAGTCGCTGTACCGTCCGTGCATCCATTCGCAGCAGGCTCTTGTACTCCTGACAAGTCAGCGTACACAGCGACTAGTGTCCTCTGTACTCCTAGTCCTCATGCCACTAACAGCGCAACTGTAGTGTAGGCACACGTCCTATATACAACCTGTAATGCTAGGGTCAGCGCTCTATCACACGGAGCGCGTACTGCCTAGTTTACGTCACAGTCTGAACTTCCAGTACTCTACACGTGTGTAACAATTGTAATGCGTCGCGCATTCCTTCATCACAATCGAGCCGTACTTCCTTAGTCTGTTGCCACACGACAGCCTGTACGTTACACTCCAAGTCCTACAACCAAGCGCTAGTACCTCCTATTGCCTAACTCAGCAACTGTGTGCCTCCATCTCTTCACCACAACTTAGTACTCGCATCCCTTCACAACAGTAAACCTGTATTACCAGTCAATTGACAATACACACGCCGTACTCTCAATCTTCCCTCACCAGAGGCCTGTACTCAGTCCTACACACAACAACCTGTACTCATTCGACTACACACAGGAACTTTGTTTGTACTGCCATGTCCTTTACGAACAACCGGGTACGTCCACGGCCCCAGTACCACGGCCTACTTTCCGCGTTCTCGAACCACTACGACCTGTTACTCACAGGATCGAACTCGACGAGACGAGCTGTACTCCGAGTCCTGAAGAGAGAACAGCACGATCACCTAGTACTGTCCAGTCCTAGCACAAGAACCTGTACTCTCCAGGGTGCCTACACAACGGGCTGCATCCTCTCCATCTACCTGAGAGCCGTAAAAGGCAGGACAGGAAAAAGCGCGGAGGTAGGATGCTCCATGATCGCTGCGTACTGATCTTAGCACGCACAGAGGGTGAGCTGTAACGAATGCACAGTCCCTACACACTGGAGATATACTCCCAGAGTCCTACTACTATAAAACGACTGAGCAAGAGAAAGTCCTGTACGTTGATACTAGACCTCGCCGTTCACCGTCCATGACACACAGACAGACTGTATACATGTACTCAGGCCCAGTTCTTACTGTCACACCATGGTAACAGCTGTACTCCGGTCTACAGCGAATACGACCTGTACTGTCCTACAGGATTCTCTCTGATATTAACACAGTCCTGTAACTCCTTCACATGCAATCGCTTACCATAGTTCAGTGGGAGTTTTGTCCCTCTGTGTGTATACGAGTGCGTGTGTGTGTGTGTGTGTGTGTTGTGTGGTTGTTTGTGTAGGTGTTGGTGATTTGGGTTGTAGAGTGTGTGTAGTTGTAGTTGTGTCAGTGTGTGTGTGTGTGTGTGTGGTATGGCGACATGGACTTATGGTATAGCCATGTCATCATGGTGTGTAGCGTGAAGTTGTCAGATATCTCCTCTCGTTTTCATGGTGTAGGTATCAAGGTCTGCGTAGCCATGAATGTGCGGTCTGCCTGTAGTGATCAGATGTGGAGTGCTGTACTAGAGTACTGAATATCGATTAGGACGGCTGTGTGGTGTAGTGTGATTGGAGCGATGGGCGGGCGGGCAAGCCGGGGGACTGCGGGGGGGGGGTGGGACGCTGTGGCCGCTGGGGCGGGGGAGGGGGCCCGGCTGCGGCGCGGCGGCGTCCCGGGCGGCCGGGCCCCCTAGGGACAGGGCGGAGACAACAGGAGGCGCCGGTGTGTAGTGGTCAGACTGTGTAGGTTAGTCAGTGTTCTATCCTGAATCAATTAGTATCCGTGTAGATACCTGGGGGCAGGAATACTCTCCGCAGATCTGGGGCACCGGCCGTTCCCGATGCTAGATAATGACGGACGACTTCCTTCCGTCCATCTTTGCTTACATGCATTTTGTGCTCGCATCCTACCTCTTGGGCCACCCTCTCTCAATGTCGCATCTGCACACACACTACAATCGCAATAACCTAACCACCTTACAGCCATCATGATAAAAAGCTACCTAAAAAAATAACGTTCCATGATTGCAACTGTAGTTAGCTGGGACTACAACACCACCACAGCTTACACCAGTCCACCACTAGTTTATTGCACCCCCTCACGAACTATGTTAATTACTTTTACAATTTGTTTATTCCTTCGTCCTTCTTATCTTCCCTGATTACCTCTTTTTTCCTACCTTCTTCCCTTTTCTTTTTCTTCCTTTCTTCTGCCTTCTTTTCTTCTTCCTTTTTCTTCCCTCCTCTTGTTTCTTCCTTTCTTCTCCTCCTTGGGTAGGACTGGAGCACAGGCTGTCTGTAGGACTGGAGTGCAGGCTGTGTGTAGGACTGGAGTACAGGTTCTGTGTAGGACTGGAGTACAGGCTGTGTGTAGGACTGGAGTACAGGCTGTGTGTAGGACTGGAGTACAGGCTGTGTGTAGGACTGGAGTACAGGCCGTGTGTAGGACTGGAGTACAGGTGTGTGTAGGACTGGAGTACAGGCTGTGTGTAGGACTGGAGTACAGGCTGTGTGTAGGACTGGAGTACAGGCTGTGTGTAGGACTGGAGTACAGGCTGTGTGTAGGACTGGAGTACAGGCTGTGTGTAGGACTGGAGTACAGGTTGTGTGAAGGACTGGAGTACAAGTTGTGTGTAGGAATGGAGTACAGGCTGTGTGTAGGACTGGAGTACAGGCTGTGTGTGGGACTGGAGTACAGGCTGTGTGAAGGAATGGATTACAGTTGTGT